>VDFB02127868.1:0-21837 GCA_007258455.2 Sequoia sempervirens
TTTTTCCCAATAAATTTAAATACTTAACCAAATCTATGGATAATGAAAGATGATGTGCATGTGCATCTATGGACAATCTTCTTTTTAATGCTCCCTTGTCCCCTTGAATGAACATGAATTATTTGATGTTGAAGTTTCAAAGAAGCTTGCTTTCTACTCCGCTTAAGAATCAACTCTACACAACAATTTGATGCTAACACCCCCTGACTCACCTCCATTTTCTACCCCCTTTTTTGACTAATATGACTTGATTAGGTGAAATATTCTACTTTGAACAATCGACACTTGAGTGTTTTAACATTTGGCATTGAACACAAATATTTTGAGGGGTTTCAAATATGAGCTCTTGCTGCCATTTTCCAAACTTAGATGTAATCTCTATATACTTTGGTAATATTTTGGTTGTGTTAATCAAAGCACACATCCTGAATGGCTTTGATGGGTTATTAAAGAATAAAAAATCATGTTTAAGAAAAATTCCTATCCGGTTAGCCATAATTTTGATCAAATTTAGTTCTCTATTATTCCAAAGGTAATGCATGCATTTGTATCCAAAAGGGAATAAAATGAGCAACAAAATCCTTAGATTTAAAATTTGGATTCCAATGTTGCATATATAGTCCTAATCCTTGAAAATACCATGATTTGATTTTGAACACCTTATCCTTGCAAGCTTTATTAGAGAAAAAAACAACAAAGATACCTTTCCCTTGGTCTTGATAGAAAAATTTAACCAGTCCTTCCCTATCATCAAATATTAAATTCTTTAAGTTTTGAAAATCCAAAGTACAGTTCCATAACTTACAAATGAGTGGTTTTTCTCTCAAATCTCAGACTTATGGCTATAGAAGATGCTCTAGAAAGGTAACCATAGTGGCACCCTATTGTTGTGATGGCAAGGCTCTGTCCTCATTCTTGGAGTTCTCATCCCTTGATTTAGAACTGTGATTCTCATGGGTCACTTTTTGCACTTCTTTTCTTCTCCATTATTTTTTCCTTTGATATTCTTTAGCCTTTGAACCCCTTCCTCTATTTCAATTGGCTTGAGATTTTAGCCCCCAATCTTGTGTAGGTGCTTCCTTTTGTACATCTACTTTCTTTTCTTACTCCTTTTGACTCGTGAAACCCCCATTCTCAAGCTGCTTAGGAATTGGATTCTGAAAAACCTTTTCTTTTTCATTATGATCTTGTGCAAAACTAGGCAGGGCATGAGCTTTAGAATGCTCTGCATGTTCCTTATCATGCTTTGTATGCAAAGGATTTGTTTTGATAGAGATTTCTTCTTACTTTTTTGGTGGAATCGACACCTTCAAAGTGTGAATGGGAGCCTTTTGGGTATTTTTTTGAAAACCCTTATCTCAAACATAAGTGACATTTGCCTAGGCTAAAAGGGCTTTGTCTCCTAGAGGATTTGCATGTGAGCGATTTGGATTGAAGAGACCTCCATCATGTCCAACGAACCTACTATTCAAAGGGTTTTGAAGATGCATTGTTGATCTTAGATCTTTTTCACACTCTACATATAAATGATCAAAGTATCTTCTAACTTTGTCTGGATGATGCTCTTCTTCATATATATCAAAGATTGGTATGAAGATTGGTTGCTTGCATTTGTCCAAGTACCTTTCTAGCCTAAAAGGATTCCAATTGGGCCTTACAAATCTATCTAAATGATTGCATTTTTAGACCTACATGATACTGAACTACATTACCCATGGGCCACGAGTCTAAAAACTATACCTATCATGGATTTAAGGCTTGTTAAATCCATTGAATCTACCATTTTCTACAAATTGACAGTTGGTCGGCCATTGTCTTCTTGACCATTTCTCAGCCATTCCTTGTAAAACTCATCAAATCAATTTTTTGTCATCTAAAACTTGTGATCCACCTTGCTTCTCCACACCATTTAGAGGGGTGTTGAAATCCCCCATTTATATAATATATTTACATTAGAAAATATTTAGATTTCTTTATTATCCTTAAAAGTGCAACAAAATACACAAAGTAAATGAAATAAGTGTGGTCTCAAAATTGTTTGCACTCTGTGTTTTATCTAGGGTTTAGTCTTGAACTCACATACATGATTTCACACATGTGGGAAACATTCACAATATAATACATAAGGCCACTACCATTGGCATTTAAAATCAAGAAACATCATAGTACTATTGAGTTATCCTAATAGGTGTGTAGGACCACATAAAATACCATTATTTACTAGAGGTATCATAACTTGTAACCATCATGACACCACATACCAATGAAATTTGCAAAGGCCCTCACACCATAAATACTAGTACATGCATTCTAAACTATGATCGCTTGGGGTATCATAACCAGAAAACACATGAGGAGGCAATTTCCCACTCAAATAACACCTCAGGGTAGCAATACATAAATGGGTGTCAAATTATTAGTGTAAAACATTTATACTAACAAGACCTTTATCATGTGACATCAAAGGGAACCATACTATTAACAATAGGAATCACACATTTATTACTTAGGTTAATAAATCTACAACATGCTCTTAGGTAGTTACAACTTAGGGTGTTATTATTGATCCATTTCCATAATATAATGGATACTATTCAATATATATATCCATACAAGTTCATATGACCTCAAGCATCTACCACATACAACACATCAAAGCATTTTTCACAAAAGCTCATATTGAAATTAATTATTAAATAAATACAATAAATAAATAAAACCTTTTGTTTAGCATTATGATATACTTTATTTATGAACCTCATCCATATGATTAGTTTATAATTCTATCCTAATGTCTTAAGTGTGTCATTGAATAAGGAGGCTTAAAATGTTTTTCCAAAACTTTAATATCTATTTCCTCCATAACATTATATGGTACCCCCATAAGGTGGCCTTTAATTAAGAAAATGGTGCCCCATACAAATCACCAATACACATGTTAATTGCAAGTACCTAGGCATTAAATGTACATCCTACAAATGTAATCGATAGAAGAAAAAGTAAGGGTGGGGGTTTAACCATTCCCGCACAAGGTGTCTTTGCATAAAAAAAATGACAAAGAATTTAATGTGTCTCACACACCCACTCTTACATACATAACCAATCATAATTATTTTCGAATATATACCCATACTTAGAGATCCTAGTGTTAAAAATTTGGGCTTTGATACCAAATGTCATTCTCACTCTAAGAAAACCCAACTAATTTTTTTAAGCACAAAAATTAAGTTATTTTTTTGCCTATGTGCTTAAGGTGTAACATTGGTGTTTCATACATTTTACGCCTTGTTTAACCAACTCATAACTCCAATGTGGAATCTTTCTGAATACATGATTTGATATATGAATCCTTCTAGGTCCTACTAGTAACCCAATCCCTTGCCTTCTCCTAGACTCCACTAAGTTTTAAGAAGATCTTGATCGAGTTGCTTAAAGCAACAACTATGGATAAATATCCATTGTTCCTATTTCCCAATAGGTTAGGATATTGTCAAATCTCAAAACTTATTATTTTAGAGTTACCTCGAACATAAATCTTATCTCCATATTTTAAACTAACTACATCTATACACAATTTATCCCTAGGGAAGAATCAATTATTAGACTACATTCAATCTTGATGAAACTTAATCATCAACAATTAAATACATCTACTTTTCCCCATTTTTTTTCTCAAGGTAGAATGCTATCTCCTTTGCTCCAAGTTGATTAATTTAAGTTTACCATTGATTTAATTTATAGCACCTTAACACCCATAGGCTTGGTGAGATGAAGTTTACAACATAAATCACTCGTCCAAGTTGATCATAAGTTATAAGTAGCATAATTCTTAATTCAAGATGTGGAAGCATCTTATGAGTGGACTAGACACAATGAATAATGGGTCACCATTGAGTGCCACCCCTTGGTTCATATCAATGGTGTCTTAAGATATAAGAGGTTGCTAATACAATGATACTAAACCTTTAGGCTAAGATCTAAGACCTTATGGTCATTCTAAATACTCTTACCACTGCTTCAGAGGTATATTATTATTATTTGATAATATTGATATTGGTAATGATATTATTTTGTGATATTGACATGACTCTTTATTACTATTGTATTAACATCACATTTATGCTATTTAATCTCTCATTGGTAGCACACTTACATTTTAGATAATTGTTGTTACTACCCTTACTATTTATCAAAACTTTTATCATCTAATATTATTATTTGAAACGTCAATGATCCTAATAACACTCCCATTATCCCTATTTCAATAATATATGGTTTTAATTATTAGCATTTATCATTTAATAGTAAGACCATTCATTATGGGTTTGACATTAACTAGGGTTACCATTATATACTCTATAATATTTTTCTCAATATTAAATTTTATATTCACATCCCAAGTAAAATGATGGAGTTTTGTACTAATTCAAGATATTAATATTAATATTATTATTGGTTGTATTAATAGGGTATAATCACCTTAATTCAAATAATAATACTCATTTTGATAATAGTATAATTATAATTTAATTTCTAAATATTTAAATCGGTATTACTTCATCCAATAATTTTAACCAAACCATGCATAAAATAACCACCATTTAAATACTTTGTTGAGAATAAAATAATTGCTACCATAATCATTGCTACCATGGACAATTACCAACCTTTGTGTTGAATTATTTCACCTTCCCATATTCAATTATTGTGAAGCTACAATGTTCAATAAGAGAAAGGAAATTTATATGTTCTAATTTAATTTAGTTTGACTTCCATTTCAAAATAGAATTGGGCGCCTGGGAAGAGGAGCATACGCAGTGAAGAAAGAAATAGAAATAAAAGGAAACCCTAATGTATTCCTATATTTTAACCCTATTCTTGAGAGTATGGAGGTGGCACAGGAAGGGTATACTCCACATATCTGACATCACAATAGAGGCGAAGTATTGATCTTAACATGTATTCAAAGTTGCAATAGGGATACATAATGTTGAGGGTCAATTTCCCCTAGTGGGCTGGAGGGGAAGCATATCCATTCTCTATGAACACTTTGCTCATTATATTCCACATCTTGTTCATTATATTTTCCTTTATTTACCTTTTATCCTTCCTTTGTTTCTCATTTCTTATATGGAAATTATCTATGAGGGCAGCTAGCTTGTATGCTAGACTATGCGGGGTAAAGGAAGTCGAGATGTTAAGACCTAAATGTGCTCATTATTAGGATCTTGTCCATAATTTTCATTTAAATAAACATACTTTAGAACTCATGTCAAAGCGTCATTTGTAGGCTGCAACTTGCCCAAATTGGTGAAGTGAAAGATTAATATCAGCCAGGGAGCAGTTGGGGGTTGCTAGGGCTATGCCCCCTTCCATCCCATTTCTTCTTTATTTTTTAATTTATTTTCTTTAAAAAAAATAGGTCACTAAATTATATATTTCCTTTTTTTAGAACATTTATTTCACTTAATAAATTTTATTTAGTAGCTACTCAACATTGATAATGCACCTTTTTTCCAACGCTCTTACTCTTGTGAAGTTTGGTCTTTTGTCTTAACCAACCTATTAATTGGCTAGGTATTTGCTCCCTCAATCAAGATTTTCATTGAATGCTAATATTTTTTCCCTTATTTGCATAATACCATTATTGATTTATGGAGAAAAATCAGCCCTTTTCTTACTTGGAGTTTGTGGAAGGAGCGGAATAATAGTGTTTAGGTATTCAACAAAAAGTAGTATGGATCTTTGCATGTCTATAGGGAAAAAAATACAAGAAAACATAAACAATACTAAATATGCTCCCTCCAAGAAATTGCCTTCCTATAAAGAATTGAGATCAAACAACTTTGGGGAATATCTCAAGACTTGGCTAATGTAAACTGGACAAAATAGCTAAGTAGAAAGGTCACTATTTGGACACCCCCAAACGTGAACTAGATAAAGTGCAACTTTGATGGTTTCTCAAAAGGCAACCCAAGACTTATAGCTACTAGTGGAGTACTTAGGGATCATTAGGGCAAATGGATAGAGGGATATGGTAAAGGATTGGGAGTTGCAACAAATAACCTGGCAAAGGTTAGTGTTGTTTGGGCAGGTATAAATAGATTGAAAGATAAAGATTATAATAAATTTTTTATTGAAGGAGATTCAAAAATGATTGTTGACTATTTAAATGACAAAGAGAATGTGCCTTGGGACTTAAAATATCTTTTGGATGATTGTAAAAGAATGTTAAATACTTTCCATCAATACAAAATTAGTCATGTTTATAGGGAGGGAAACAAAGCTATTGACGTCATTGTTAATGCTAGACTAAGACTTCAAGAATGGAGATATTGGTATTTTTAACAATTGCCTAATCCCATAAAAACAATTATTATAAATGACAAATTTATCCCTTTATATAATCTGAAAGAATAAGATAGCAAGGCCTTCCGCTTTAATGGCTATAAAGTGAATTTATTAATGGTTATACGGTTCATTATTGATGTGACAATAATGATGGGAGAGGAAGCCAAAATTCTTACTGATGGTTTTTGTACAAAAATCAAGCAAGGTTATTATGATGAAAAGCCTTCACACTTGGTTTTTAAATAAGGGCAATTTAAAAGGTTTAATCTCATGATTCTACTTCCCCAATTCCTTATCATTATCCTTTGGAAGGCACAATGACAAGATGTTTCCATATCGGCGGGTGGGTTTAGAATCATGTGTAATATTGCTAGATTTATTATGCAAAAGATAGGCTAGCATATCACCACTCCCAATAATTATTGATTTGGTATTCTCATGTATGTTAATCTACTGTAATCTGCTTAATTCTACAACTTTAGGTAGCTAGGTTATCCGGAAGTTGCTCCAGAAGCACAACTCTAATGTTTCTATTAAGGCTGAAAACCTTACACTCCCGGTGATCTCAGTAGTGAATGAGAAGCATTTAAAGAAGATTATCTACTTCTCTGTAAAGATGATACAAATAACAAAGAGATTATGGGAAACCCAAGGAAGAGGGAAAAACTAAGAAATTGTGACTCCCTAAGGAAAAATATTGAGTTATGGGGGCTCTTCAAATGAGCGAGTTTTACTCCATTCTTTGAAGTGATGGAAGGCTACAATGAAGATCTAAGTTAAAAGTTAGCAAATGCATGGAGTGATGGTGAGGTGAATCTGGGTGATCTCTATTTCAAAGTGGATTCTAAGCTAATTGCTTAAGCGACGAGGCTCCAATATGAAGGAAGGAAAGTTGCTAAGAAAAGCATAGGTAATTATCATATCTTTATCGAGAAGGTTTTTGTTGCTAAGTAGAAGGCCAAATGGTTCCAAAATGGCTATTCGAGGCTCAAACTCCCTACGCCTTACCAAAATGTAAGTCTCTTTGTCATGAAATACTTTACTCTTGAGGGCATGTTCCAATCTATACATGGGTAGCATTTCCCAATATTAAACCATATTTGCCACTTGGATAAAATTAATTTTCCCTTTTTCTATTTTTGTCATTAAAACAGAGCATGGAGAGTTGGGCCAATCCTCCCCTGCACTAAGGGTTAATTAGGAACATTTATAAAAAAAAATTATCTAATACCCTACAAAAGTATTTACTCCATAACCTGCTTGAAAACCCTAAACCTCCAAAAAGTTCTATTAAAATTGACCTCATTGAGAGTTGTCCCCACTTCCCTGATAGAGACCCTAAATCTAAAAAAATTAAAACTCTTGAGAGTTGTCCCCACTCCCTGATAGTGACCCTAAATCTTAAAATGTAAAACTCCTCCCCCCTCAATTATGATTTATGTCTGGTTGAAGCTCCTAAAAGTGACCCCTAAAAAACATAGCTTTTCTCCTTTATCTTCAAGTCTTATTAAGAAAAGAAAAGATGTGATTAAGGAACCATGCCCCACCATCATTATCTATGATGGAAAATACATTAGCCCAGATAGTACCCTTTCTCTATTTGGTGGTCAAAGATCGACCCATTTGGCTTTGGTAGCTTCTAAAGGTAGGGATACAGAGAAGAAAATTTAAAAAAATAGATGTTTAGGAGAGTAATGACTTTACTGAGGTGGAGGATAAACCTTGCTATAATTATAAAAGGGATGTATGTACTTGTTTTCCTTTGAGATAGAACAACTTTTTTTTATAGAACATGATAATTTAGGGATGCATGTACTTGTTTTCCTTTGAGACAGAACAACTTTTTTTTATGACCAAGGACAAAGAAGCTTTTGAGGGTGCTATGTTTGTATCTCTTTGGAGCAAGGTCGATAAGGAGTTTGTGTGAATATTATGATTTCCTATTATTCAACAATGCAAGAATCCAAACTGCTAGCAACAACATCAAAGTTTTATTTCTCAGTCATGACCTATCATTAATCCATTACAGGTTCACAAAATACATATATTTTTAGATTGCTTTTCCAATATGGAACAATAGATCATAGGTTCATTTGATTGCAAAATACAACTAATATTATTCTAGAGTATATAGGGTTTAGCATATACATCTTTTGGAAATAAACACTATATTATTCATAGTTTGAAGGCAATGTTCAAAGAAGAACTCTGTTAATACAACCTACATGCATGTATCAACTAATTAAAAGGGAAAATGCTAACCACCCAACCATAATGGGTCATCAAGCCATAATTGCTCTCATCATATCCCCTAGCCAAGAGAACCTAAAAGGGTTCCTCCCTACTCAAAGATGTACACATTGTTGAACATTCACATGGTCAAAATTTCTCACCCAAATAACTTCAATCTTTAGTTGTACAACATATACAATAGAAATAAAACATCAACACAACACAACAATGCACAAAAACTCACAATTTTAACCATGGGTGAAAATACTCACATTATCTTATCACCAAATCACAAACCCACTTAGAAGATTAATCTCAATAAATTTTGCAAAGACCATAAGGGTTAAACCATATGAACCCACCTCTCAAGATGGGAAACCTTCCATAGATAGGTGAACAAGCTATCCTCTTCCCTTATCTTTTCTTCCCCAAAACTCTAACCAATAGAGAAAAAAAAAAAAAAACCCTCCAAACTTCTCCAAATCTCATTATAATCCTCTCTTGAGATTCCTTAACCCTAGATATCCTTTTTGGGGTTTCAAAATTGGTCAAATAACTCTAATTTTCTCTTTTTTCACCTCTCAAAACTGGCTTCCAACCTTCTATACGATTTGCACTTTTTAACCCCTTTATTCAGACACCAAAGCACATATTTAAAACACAAGGCTATAACATAATTAATTTAAGACACTCAAAACATTTGACATACACATAATAACAAATTTGGCTCAAAAGTACACAACCAAGCATATTACTTCAACATGTGAAGTAGGGTGATTAGGGTCTTTTAAGATTCTTTTATTTTCCATTAACTAGCAACTCATTATAATAATCAATCTTTTGATAATAATAAAATAGAATGACCAAGATATTCATAATTTACATAATTATCAATTTAACAAAAATTTCATTTATGTACTTGATCATGCTTTGTTGGTTTCCATGAGTATTATTAGAACACAATTTTTGAAGGCTAAGATTACTCAAATCTTGTCATTTCAAGAATTTGGTTCTAATAATACACATGGGAACTAACCAAGTAGGATCGAATACATAATCTCAATTCTATTATTTTGATAATTATGCAAGTTATGAATATTTTGGTCATTCTATTTTATTATTATCTAAAAGACTAACAATTACAATGAGTTGCTAGTCAATGGGAAACAAGAGAACCCTAAAAGGGCCCTAGTCACCCTAATTCACATGTTAAAATGATATACTTGGTTGTGTCTAAGTTGTTTATTGTGTGTGTTGAATAATTTGAGTGTTTATAATTAATTGTGTTTTAACACTATGTGTTAATTTGTTCCTTGGTGTCTCAAGTGAGTGGATAAAAAGTGTAATTTGTATGCAAGGTTAAATGTCATTTTAAAGAGGTGAAAAAAAATGAAGCTATTTGACCAATTTTGAAATCCCAAAAGGGATACCTAGGGCTAGGGCATTGGAAGGAGGGAATATAATGTGATTTAGTTGATTTTTGGAGGGAGTTTTACTAGCTCAATTGTAGGAGGAAAAGAAGAATGAGAGATGAGAGCTTGCTCAACCATTCTTGGAAGCTTTCCCAACATAGGAGGTAAGTTCTTAGTTGTTTAACCTTTGTAGTCTTTGTACGATATTTGAGATTGATTCTTGTGAGTGTGTTTGGTGTGAAATGGGTCTTAAGATGATGTGGGTATTTTCATCCCTGGTTAAAACTATGAGTTTTTGTGCATTATGGTGATCTGTTGAGGTTTCATGTTGTCCATTGTATATGATATGCAACTTGAGATTAGGGTTATTTTGGTGTGAAAGTTTGGACATGTGAGTGTGTAGAAAAGTGTAAATCCTTGAGTTGGGGCCCCTTTGGATTCTCTTGGCTTGGGGGTATAGAGAGAGAAAATATGGCTTGATGACCCATTATGGTTGGGTGGTTAGCATCTTCCCATTGACTTAAGGTTGTAGGTATGTAGGTTTATATTTAGGAACTCACTTGTATATTGACTTCAATCTATATGTAATGTAGTGTTATGTGTCAAACAATGTATATGTTAAGCCCAGTTGTTGTAGAAATAAATAAGGATGTATGCTACATTCAAATAAACTTGTGTTATGCTGACTCTTATTGAAAAAGATTTCTAGAATTTTATGTAGTTTGTAAATCTATATCATGTATCGAGATAGTGACAAGTCAGGGTTAAGAAATCAAATTTGTTGTTGATGTTTATGGTTTAAACATGATAGATTTGTTTGCACTATTTTGAGTAACACAAGAAATCATAATATTGCACATGATTCTCTCCCATAGGGATAGTTGGCATATTCTATTTAAATGAATTCATTCTAAATAAAAGAAATAAAAGAAATATAGTCATGTTATTGTGTTTGGGCTTTGTAAGATTCAAGAAGATCACATATTTATAGGAACAAATGATAAATATACAAAAAAACAAATATTAAATTTCATATAAATAAAAACAAATAAAAATATATATAATAGAAAAAGAGTGGAAGGGAGCTCTACCCCCATAGGTTGTAGCTTGTTGGGAAGAGCCTCCCTCATCATGGAAGTCATTCCTCTCCTGTTGAAAATGACCCCTCACTTCTCCAATCTAGTGAGCTACATCTTGAGAATAAGGTTTTGACGAGGGTTTTAGAGTATGTTTATTGAAATGAAAACTACAACCAAGATACTAATAATGTGAACCTTTAGGCTTTAACATTACAACTTCCTTTAACCCATATAGCTAAGTACATAGGGTTGATTACCCTGTCGAAACATAAACAAAAATAAGATATACAACAGCAAGCAACCACCCAAAACAATACGAAATAAAACATAAGTGAATGGTTGGGTAAGGGACACCCTCATAGGGCCTACAAAACAAAACCAAACATTCTATTTTAGCTTGACTATGGGTGTAAAATCAAAGGAAATCAAATAGTAAATAAAAACGATAATAAATAAATGAAACCCTACACCAAAAATGTCCAAGTTCATGCAGTGAGAATGCTCATTTTCCAAAAGTAAAACTTTCTTGAGTAGTGTTTTGTATTTTTCCCTCTCTGCTAGGGCATCACCTCTCATACTCTCAAGCTCAAAAAATAAATGGCTAAAGCTAGGTTTCATTTAGGGTTTTCTACTTTCATTTCATTAACCTTAAAACAAAAGAAAATTCTCTATGACATTCCCAAAGGGGTGAGTGGAGGTTAGCATAATGAGATGACAATAATAATAGTATATTATTTTAATATTTGATGTTGGTTGCAAGGGCCAAATGATTAGTTTGGTGCTGCCTACCACAAGAGCAAATAACTCTACATTGGACCCTCCAAACACAAGTAAAACATTTACTCCTTACTTCCTATCCTATTCTATATAAATTGCCTTCTTTCTTTTACCCTTCACCTCTAAGTTAGCAAGAATTTGCACCAACACACCCTTATGAATTCAATTGGTTAGGTATTTTAAACAAAAAAACATTTAATTAAAATTATAGTGTATGGCTTTTATTTTTAAATAAATTAGTTCAAGGAGTGAATGGGTATTTTAACATAAGTGTCTCTAAAATATTTATTTAATTAAATTAGTGTATTCTTTTTATATAAATGTGAGATTGATATTAGCAAAGTAATTAATACAATATTTGTCATTATAACTATGATAAGTATTGTGGATGATTTATTTTATCGTAAAATGTTAGTAAGGTCGATTTCCTTGATAATAGAGTGATAAATTCAATTTACAATTTTTATAGACAAGAATATTAAGGTAATTATCCTTCAAATCACCATTAAATATAGATATAATCGTCAACTTCATTACCTTTAATTTTTAATGTATATGTATATATTTTTTGGAGGTTAATAGTAGTGTCGTTAATTATTATTGTTATTAATAGTTTTGATAACAATGCTGAAGTTATTGAATTCACACTTATATTAAATGTTAATATCCAAGATTTAATGTTACTAGATTAATTAATATTAACATTAATGGATTTAATATTAAAAAAATATCTAGGGATTTTATTAACATTAAATTATAATTAATGTTAGCATTAATAGAAGTAATATTAATGTTAATGATACAAGACCAATAGTCATATTGCAACCTAAGAATTATTACTAACATTAATATTATTAAGAAATGTTATTGTTGGTAATAAAAGCTAATATTTGGCATTAATATTAATATTATTAAGAAATGTTAATGCTAGTAATAAAGCTCTTATTAGGCAATGTTTTGATTAATAACCATGTGAAATGAACATAATATGGATGTTGACACAATCAAGATATACATTAATATCAATGCTAACTTTACTATTATATATTAATATTAATGATAAGAGATAATTGGTGGTGTTATATTTTTTTATATAAACGAAGATAATTTTCCAATGCCACATATTTAGGGGAATATTAATAACATAGGTCCATGTGTAATACCATTACGTTGATACTTTAGCATATTCAAGGTGAACACAAATATAATAAAACTACCCTTGAAAATAATATTATAGCATAGGCAACAATCTTAATAGGCAATGATAGATAGAAGAGTGACACCTAGCATATCAAAATAAGAGGAAGATTATCATACGTTATACATAGCAATGTTAACAATAGTGTGCACAAAATATTGTGATTTTAAATAACATTAGTATTGATGTCATTGTTAGAGATTGACATCCTACTTAGTTGGCCTTGTGTTAACCTTGTTAATTCTTAGTAGGGAAGACGGTATTAGATGATAAATAAATGGTGAAACACAATAACACTAATGCAACCCCATGATATTGAGATAAATGACAACTTGTAAATAGAGATAAAGATGTCTTAAGGTCTCACCATTTGTAGTATAGTGTTGATACCTTATGGAATTAGCTAAGACACTAGTTGAACTTCTGACCCAACAAGTAGTAATGCCTAATGGTTTCAATGTCAAACCACGTGTGTTTAACTTCCATAATCATATAAGCAAATAACTAATTTAATTGATGTATTAAAAAAAAAGTCGGGTTCTCTTAGTGGAAATTTGAGGGCACGACATCATCACCCACCTATATACCCTCACACACTCATTTCTTATCTACTTTCTCTCTCAAAGGGGCATCATCTCCCCACTTTTCATTTTTCTCTTTCAAGTGCTTTACTTTAGCTCTAGATTTACTCTTACCAGGGATAAAAATGAAATATTCTTAGCTCCTAAGACTATTTATTGAATGGGAATTTGTCACCCCTTCCCATCATTTTTTAGTGTTTTTCCTCCCATATCATTTATTTCATCATTATTCCCCTCTTCAACATTTTTCTACATTCTTTTGCCTTTTTTCATTTTTTCACTTCTCACCATTTTCACTCCCCCTTACTCTCTCTTTTTTAGAAGCCACATGTGTGCTCACTCAACAGGGCATCTTCTACCCACTTTCTAACATTAATTTTTAGTCAATTAGTGCATCATGTCACTCTCCTTACCTTATGTACTACCTATATTTTATCTTTTATGAAATAGTGTCACTTCTCTTAGTAATAACACCATTTCAAAGAGGAGAAACATGTAGACACTTAAAATCCATCCATGTGTTTTAACTAACTTATGATGAGAATGGTAGGTTTGTCTCTATGGTGGCACTCCCTTTGGGAACCTAAACAAACCACTTTGTAGAGACAACAACAACCTATCATGGCCTCTTATTGGCTAAAGATTATGGGGTCTCAAAACTTTGGCTTGAAGGGAATTCCCTTAATATTATTAAGTTTTTAAAGTGTAGCTCTTTACCATTATTGTTAAAGAATAAATCCAATCCACTATTAATAGGGCATTATCCTCATTAGAGTAAAGGAGTGACGGCTGGATTTACTCTAATGAGGTAAGTGGATTAGAGGCTATCCATATTACATACGTTATATCCACTAGAGTGTATTAGCTGCCACTGTAATATGGCATCTTTACTCTTTTAATCTTTACCATTTAGCTATCACTAAATGGTGGGGTCAATTCCTTCCTTTGTTCCCACCCAACTATTAAGACTGTAAGGCCATATTAACCCCACTCCTACCCTACCCCACCACTCCTACTCTCACCTATTTAGATACTTAGTATCTAGTAAGTATTATATAATACTGTCAGCATTCTCTAGACACCATAAGTGTTACCCCAAAAGTATCTAAAGAGTATCACTAAATGGAGGGACATATAATGGAACTTTAGATGAAAGCAGCTAGACACCATAAGTGTTCCCCCACTTCTCTAAGTATTCTCACCCGCAGCTTTATGTCCCACTAATTTTGGGTGAGATTTACTCTAAAGAGTATCACTAAAGAGAAATGTCCCCAACCATGTTGAAACTGGCAGACACAGGGCCTTTTTGTTATTTCAGAAGGGAGATAAAGTGAGAGAAGGAACTAATTAGTAGAGGGTTGCTAGTGCCCCGCTATTATAGTTGTGAATGGGTTTGTCCAACCCCACCCCCGCACCCCCCCACCCCCCTATATAGTTGTTGTTCCAATATGGTCGGTGGGGTAAGGCCCCTTAGAATAGTAGGGGGATTAGTGGGCCCCTACTATTCTATCCCGGGGGGTGGGAGCCCTTAAAATAGTAGGGGGTGCTTTAGGGTATAGGAATTTCTATATATTAGCTATGTAGTAAAGACTAATTGAGACAACCACCTCTCAGCGAGAGGCACCCTGGGAAGAATAGACAGACACACTAGTCCAACCTAGCCTCTCTCATTGAGCTACTGGTGAACACCAATCTATTCAGTCTCGACCAATCCTGACCTAGTGAGGTGTGGTTCCTATGCTACCTATGTCCTATCTATAGTGGGCTACCAGTTCTTACCACTCATTCTCTTTCTAAGCAGGTCCAACCAGCGCGGGTGCATACCAAGCAATCCATCTCTACAGTCCTAGCTCATGGAGTACCGGTGCTAACCAAGCATTCTATCTATCCATAGCGGCTAGTCCCATCCCATCTGAGGCGGCTCCCATTTCTACCAATCGAGACAAACTTCTTCCAGGTGGCCCTAATATTCTAAGGGGCACCAACCAATAGAGACAAATGAGGTGCATACTTTTTGGGGTAGACTAACCTACCTATGAGAGGGGCATACTCTGCATCCGAACTAATCAATGAAGTGCACATCCCAACCAGTCTCTTAGGCGGGATATCACCATTCAAACCCAGCGAGGTGATGGTGTGGACCAATCCTACCATACACAACCTAAGGTGGGGTTATCAATAAATATTGAAGACCAATCTCCATCACTACTACTACTTTCATCCTCAACTGGGAGTGGTTTAACTGGGAACAAAGCTTAGCTAATCAATTCCCATCTGTGCCCATATTAGTAGACTTTACCATACCAAGTATACATGTGAGATTGATGTTTCCATGCAAATGGATGCTATCATTATGTGTATCTGATCTCCATGAGGAAAACCAAACAGATAGCTCCGAGAATATAGGAAAGAACAAAGCAGTGGGTGGCCCTTAAAATAGTAGGGGAGCATTCTATTAATATATGCTGGTGGTATGAATATCTAAATAGATAGATATCTCTATATATGTTGATGGTCTTCCATCAGGGACTCCAAAAGGTTTCGTCCCTCTTTGTACTCAGATCGATGATAGCATGAGAGGGAGCTTCACTCAGGGACTGACCTTGCCATCCTTCCCTTTCATTCGGGTTTTAGTAGTACCATCTTCTTGCTATGCCCTTATGACCATTTAGTGATGTGTTATGAATCCCGAGCCATCCAGATAGAAGCGATTTTATGTTCTTGCTCATGCATGCATATTGAATAAGCAAGCTATTTACTATTCTCCAAGCTGAGAAACGTTTGGTGGCCCTTGATTATGACATGGTCCTCTCTCTGAATCATGTGTTCTGAGGGATCGCCCTAGACCTTACCATCCAAGTAGAGACCTTGTATAGTGGTAGTAGCCTTTGCGTCGTCTGGTTCCCAATCATGAATCAGTTTCCTCTTGCTCAATTCGGAAAAACTATCACTTTCGCCACCTTCTTGAATTCTAGTGGGCTTAAAAGAGAATCAAAGGTCTCAAGAATAATAATAAAATTGGTACCTTAAAATAGTAGGGGCCTCCAACTAATTGCCATAAGGAACTATAGATTCCTTAGGCTTGAATTAACTTGCCCATAGAATTTTAGGGGCTAGCGAGTTAATTAATCCTAAGGGAAAGCAGGCTAATGCCATAAAGAAGCAGGGTGGGAACTATAGTTTAGTTGCCCCTACCACTAATCTACCTCACCTACCATAGAATAGTAGGGGCCCTCCCACCCACCAGGGTAGAACTATAGTTCTATAATTCCCCATGAATGCACACCCGTAATGCCTCATATAGGAGGTCTTCATGATGCACCAGTGGCTTAATTGTTCTAATTAATTAGTCAATTAATAAGCTTGCTAGCCCCCTAGTACTTCAAACAACTATATGGGGGGGTGGGGCTAACCACAACTATAATTGGGTAGGCATGTTACGTATAGAACCAATCCTAAGCTGATAAGAAAGCAACCTTGGGAGGCCTATCTATCGTGGGGGCCGTGAGACTTTTGATCAAGAAAGAGATGGTCCCAAAGCTCCCCCCCATATAATTGGCATATATGGTTGGTCGGCTGTCGATGAAAGGAAGGAACAACTATAGAAGAGGGGGGGTGGGGGGGCTGCCTTCTTTCTCGGGGTGGGTGGGTGGCCCTTCAAATACTAGGGGCCTCCCACCCCATAGAATAGTAGGGAATCTACCGGGGGGGCACTACCAATGAAAGGCAAGCCTTAGGTCTTCACTGAAGGGTCTTCTGGGTGGGTATAGGCAATAGGGTGAGAAAGCCCCCCCAGTGGGCACTTCATTCTCAATGGAGGCACCCCGTAACCTTCGTTAGACCCTGGATGGTAAGACCAGTAGAGAAGCAACTAAACTATAGTTGTGAGAACTCCTCCCATTTCCTTTTCATTTACCCGTTACTAACTTTTCTCATAAACTAATTTGGATCGCCAGCTAATACACCCACCCTCGGTCCAGCTGCCTCCTTATTATAGTAGTTACTGATGGAGCCGATTGAACACCATCCTTATTATTAGCATCCAACTAACAGCCAAACCATAATCTTGAAATGGATGGAGAGGCCATAGAATAGTAGGGCCATATTCTTTCATATCTTTCCTAGGCCCTAACTTCCTATCTAGAGCGCTGGTCTAGGTGGGGAGATCTCGTTCAGGTTGTGCTGGGTGAGCCCCACTGAGATTCTAAAAGGGAGGGAGCTGAACAAGGGGTGATTTCCTTCCCGAGGTGGGTGGGTGGATGATAGTTGTGGCAATGAAGTCGAGTAACCAATGAAGTCAGGTAACCGATAGGATGTTTCTTGCTAAACTATTTCTTTCTCCTGCTTGAACACACCCCCACAAACCCCACCAAAAACCCCACCGGGGGGGTTGGGAGGATATAGGGGTGAGAGGGTGGAAGACTAGGGGTGGGTGGGGGGAAAAAAGGGCTTGCCAAGGTTAGATTTGGGAACTATAAGGTTCACAGGCATGCCTTGGTGACCATGGCCTTAGGTTGAAGAGGCGGGATAGAACAAATGGTTAGGGAGATGAGAATTGAGCTGTGCCCATGGGAATAGTAGGGGAACTATTTTCTCATTCAGGGCATAACTCCTTCCTTCCCACTAAGAGACCATGGGGTGAAAGCAACTATGTCCAGTTGGAGATGGAATCAGCTTGCGTCCTGGGAATTCACAGGTAGTGTTGTAGGGTGGGAAGCTTAAAGCGTTATTGATTCCCAAGAGGTTAGGGAGCTGCTACCCTGATATTGTAACCGAACAATCCTTCTGGCCCAATCCAACCCCTTATAATAGTAGGGCTAGTTAGGAGGGGCCTATTGTTTCTTTAGGCGAGAGGAGGTGTGGTAGGATAAGCTATTATTTCCCCGGGGTCCAACCCAGGGGTCATCCAACCCTTCCTTCCCGAAAGAAAGTTCCCTGATCATTCTATAATTCCCTCCCGGCTAACTCCCTGCTCAGATTAGTTATCCTTCTCTGGTCCATCTGCTTCTGGAGCTGCGCCTGGAAGGAACCGGGTAAACTCGATCTAATAGCTAACTTTCTTTCTTTCTCCTTGTCCTATCTAGCCCTATGGGCCGGGCTATTCGGCTGCTATTCTCTATCCGGCCTAGTTTCATTCTCCTTCCACATGGTGGGAGTTCTCCGTAACTAACCCTTTTGTCCTGGGGGTTAAAAGCCTTTCCTTCCGGAGAACTCTCTCGCCTACACCCCCGGATGGCAGTGGGAGAAGTGATAACTAATCATCAGGGAGTTCTAGCCCTCAACTCTGAGCAGGGATACTGCCCTTCCTCCCACCCTGTTGCGGGCCCTACTATTCTAAGGCAATTAGAGGATGGGAACTCCCTCCATAATGCAAGGATGGGCGAGATCGAGATTAACTATGCATGCTCCTTCACAGTAGAAAACTTTGGATGGGACGGTAAGAGAAGTTGGGTTGTTGACCGGATAGCCATCGCTGGACCCTCCTATCCGGAAGCAGCTCCCCACACCCCCGATTTCTTGTTTGGCTGGATGGACCATCCTCACTTTCTCCCGCAGCAGGGTGGAAGGAAAGAAACTTTCTACCGCAGCGGGGTGAGGCGGTAGGTTCAAGTTCTAGCGGAGATCAAGCAGGGAGTTCTAGCCCGATTAAATAGTTGGTTGGGAGGTAGGGAAAGCGGAGTTCAAGCAAATAGCTATGCTAGAATTCCAATGGGAGGACAAAGCTAAATCAAGTTGGGGCCGGTTGGGGCACTCATCTAATGAGATTCCGGTGCAATAATGGCGCACCGCGGCCTCCTGGCTGCCACCCACACTGCAAAGCGTGCGCCCCAGTCTTGCCATATTGGAAATAGAATGGGGGGGTGGGGAGGTGGGGTTGGTGTTGCCTATGGAAACCACCCATTCTAGTTCCTTCCTTTCATCGGTAGCTGACCATATTGGAAATATAATGGGGGGGCTACCGATGAAAGGCAGGCCTTAGGTCCTGAAGGGCTGGGCAAGCTTCCTAATCCAAACTACAACTAGAACAAATCACCCATCTCCTTTCACCCATCAGGAGATCAAGATTGAGAAATAGAAGGTGTTCAGGCGTCCCTACCCTCCCATCCATTTGATAGATAGGGCGATGGTAGGTACATTACCATTGGGAGGCATCCATCAGCTTCTCCATCCAGCCCTGCTTCGAGACTGACCTATTCACCTTAGAAAAAATGGGATGAAACTTATTGCCTCCCACCCAAGATGAATATGGTCGGTCCTCTCACCCAGCACATTTTACATTGCCAGAACCGCGGAACCACTTGGTGCCGAAGGCTACATGGAGTGGGAGGGCCTAAGCTTATTGCCCACCTTAAGTCTAAGGGCACTTGGGCCGAGAGGGTAGATGATGGGAGGATATAGAGATGTAGTGGACCCCACTGACCAAGGCTTCTTTCTCAAGCGCTTCACCACTTATGCTAGCAGGCTATGCCTTTGGCACCGACCATATGGCCTTAGTGGGTGGGAACTATAATGGAGGTAGATTCTATTTGTGGGAGGATATAGAGATGCTTCACCACCATTGAACCACCTATGCCCAACTCTATAGCCTCCCACTCCCTTGGTGGCAGAGTAATTCTATAGCCTCCCACTCCCCAATGGTAGATGCCTTGGTCGGTGGGGTAGCCCTTCGGGACCTAAGGCCAATATGGTTGGCTACCAAAGGCAAGCAACAACTATAGAGGGTGGGTGGGGGTGGCAGGTCGGTGGGGCCATAGAATAGTAGGGCCTCTATAGGGTGGTGGCGGATGCCTTGGTCGGTGGGGTTGGTTCCTTAGGTGGGGTCCTGTATGTAGGGGCGACTTATTTAAGATTTACCACTCAGGTTTTTGATGATGTGATTTGTTGGGTTGTTGGGTTGTTAGTGTGAATTGGGCTATTAGTGTGAGTATTAGTAAGGTGGGTTGTTGGTTGTAGTGTGAGCGGTTGGAGGAGTTGCTGGTCTGTGGTAACTAATGGTTGGATTTTCTGCTGCCTGAGTGTTAATTAGTTGGAGTTTCTTTTCCAAGTGTGAATATCTATGGGAGTAAGGAGGGTAGGGCTAGTTGAGAAAATATGGTGTACTAGCTGACTATCTCTGTAATATGGTGTTGGAAGGGTAGGTGGTTCATGGCTAATATTTGATGGGTTATGGTGTGGATCCTAAAGAGACTATGGGGGCTCCTCGGCTAGGTGTAATAGGGCTGGGTGGCCATAGCCTGTCTAGAGTTATTGGTGCCCCCAGTCTTCTGAGAAATTCCTTTGGCCCCCCCACCCAACTCATCACATCAAAGCTCAGATGAGAGAGATGATGAATGGGCTTGACTCCTCGCACTCACCCCCGATCAGAGGTGGGGCATTCATAATCCATATGGCGACTAGATCTCTGCATATAGATGGGGTTGGCGGGCGAGCACAGCTGTATATTGAATTGATTGTCTGCACTCCCTCATCCCTATATCTCTCCAATCCATACCATAGCTGGTTAGTAGGTCATTGAGAGAGAGCATAAATGTGCCCCTTGATCAGGATACGATAGGCACTATGTAGGGTAGGCCAACAGAGCATGCAACTTCGACTATAGATAGTTTTGTGGGAGCCTGAGTAGGGCCCATCCATCTATATTTATTATATGCCCAAGCAGCCCATCCCCATCTAGATGTATAGATGAGATGCGAGTGCCCCTCTTTTCTATTATTGTGTTGGCTCCCAACTCTATATGGATAAGCAGATTAGATATAGGGTGCTAACTATAGTGATGTAGTCTGGACTCTAGACTATATACATAACATGATGAGATGACTGATATCAATTAGTCGAGTTGGGCCCACCCCTCTCTCCACTCTCTAGGGAATGGATAGATGGATGGACGGTTATCCTCTCTCGCTCTCCCATCTGTTCTGCATATGGATAGGGAGGGGCCAACAGCCATATAGAGAGAGGGTCTCTCCCATCTTAGATTTTGTATCACGTAGAGAATAGATGGATGATGGATGATCATGAAGACCTATGCCACCCATAGATAAATAGATGGCCCCATCCCCATCTATAGAGATCAGATCTGGAGAAAGGTCGAGACTAGACTAAGATATAAAGGATGCCCCACATATCTAGATAGGGTAGGGGGTGCCCCTATCCTCTAAACTATCTGTAGATGAAGTGCCCCCCTCCATATAGTTTAGTTGGTGGGA
>VDFB02127869.1:0-45848 GCA_007258455.2 Sequoia sempervirens
TCACACGTATGGGCATGATGGTGTTGTGTCTAGATAGTTCTAACAATGTCATTAAAGTGATATGGCATTCTAGTTCCTTGATCATCCAAAATTTCAAGTCACATGAAAAAAAATGGTGCTAGGAGTCTATAAACCCCTGCAACCCCTTTGCCTCTAGGAAAAAAGTGTGAAAGAAGGGAAGAAAAAGTATGTGAGATAGGAAAGGAAGATATTGGTGTGAGGAAAAGAGAATGGAGAGGAAAATGTGATCTCATGGAATGCACAGACTGTAGGATATGAATGAAATGAATTAGCTGAAAAGGCTTTAAAAGCTTTTTTATAAGAAAACATGGAAACAATGGTGCATGAAGGATGAATGACTTGTGACCCACTATAAAGGTGTGATTTTAGGCAGTCTAAGTTAGGTGCTACCATGAGGGTGTGAGCAACAAAGATTAATAGGAGAATAGAGTAGGAGGGCATCTAAAAGTTGGGTGAGATAGATTTGGGGCACCGTTGGGAACATCATGTGATAGATAGAGGTGATTTAAGGGGGGGATGACAAGTAGACAAAATCTAATAATGATATTAACACAAAAGGAAATTGCAAAGGAACTTGACTTAGGAATAAGAAATGAAGGGTTGGAAAGAAAAGGGTTTGATGAAGGATATACGCATGATCTTCTCATAATCGATTTGTTGAAAAAGGCTTTAGAATATCTCAAGAAAATGAAATTGGTAGGGAAATTCACTAGACGTAGCCCACATCCTTTGTGCATAAGATAAAATGGGAGATTTAGGAGAAGAAATAGACGTATGCTAAAGCAAAAAGGAGGGAAATTTTGTTAGATATTAGAGTTGCAACTACCTAGGTAGATGTGAAAGATGAATCGGGAATATGGATTTCATGGAGCATAGTTTTCAATGAAACATGCACTTAGTTTCTTTTTATTAATATATATTTTGTTTTGCATAAGGATGGTTTTTTTAGAGTCAAAATATTTTTGAGATTAAACCTATCCCAGTGTCTATGGGAAAAACGCTACAAACTTTCTTATAGGCTTTCTTGCCTTTTTTTATTAAACCCATCTAGAATTTGAGGTATTACATAAGGTTACACTTAGTGGAATCGACAAAGAATATGATTATGTTGCCTATTAAGACACGAAAATAAGTTTCCAATTGAAGGATAATGTCATTACATACCATGAAGATGATTATGAATATAGTACTATTGATATTTCTTTAACTACTCTAAAATTGCTAAAGAAGATTATTGATATGCACTAGCTTTAACTTAAGTGCATTGTTGTTGCAGATTGGCTACTTGGGTGCCTGACTGTTTCAAGTGGTTAATGTTGTTTTTTATTAGGGTTCTGATGGTGTCTTACACCATTATGCAGATTTTATTTCTTTCCTCAGGGGTGTCTTCCATGAGCAGCTAGTTTGTTGATGCCTGGCAGATGTAGGCAGGTTTTGTGAGTATCTAAAAGGGCTTCTGGTCCCGGTTAAAACCAGTTTGTTAAAGGGTCTCAGGCTCTTTCTTGTTTGTAAGATGTAGCATGTGTAGTCATGATTTATCTTTAGTGGTTGTTGTGGGGCTGGTGGTGATTTATGATGTATTTTAATTGCAGCTTGCCTTTCTTTGTTTTGGGTGTTGGGCCCCATCAAAACCCATTTTTTACCCTTAATCAAAAAATTAAGTGCATTGTTTAAGGTATGGAGATTATTATAAGAACTTTCATAATTTAGAGATGAGGATTGTCCTCAAATATTATAGTTGAATTAAGATTAAAAATAAAATCCTTTATTTTGACATAGATTAGGTTTGACAACCACTTTTTCTTGAGCATTTCTTTCAATTATGTTAGTTTTCTAAATTTGACTCTGAAAATCTACAATGGCCTTAGAAAATACTATATGTGTTCAGTATTTATTATAAAAGATAAGAATGTCTCCTTATAATTGGATAATGCACTATATCTTAGGTGATGCATTTATCTTGAAGAAAAAAGTTTAAAGACTATGACAAAGTTTCTTACTATACTTATTAACAATAATTATAAGATAATGACATAAAGTATGATTTTATTTAATATGTATAAGTAGAAGATTAGTGGTTGAGTTTTAAATATGTAAGAAGGATGTTTTGAAGTTTAACTTATGATATTTATATTTTGTTTTTGTTGATCATCCATGGTAATTTAGAAATTTTAGAGGGGTATACCTTGTTAATATAAGAGTATTGGGATTGCATTTTAAGATAAATGAAATAAAAGGTTTAAGAATGACATTATTGAGTGTATGATGATTTGAAGGATATGATGTTGCCCAAATATATCTAGTATCACTCAAATGTTGATTATGTTTAAGCAAGTTTGTAATTATTGCTAGTAAAGGGATAAGGATAATTATTAATTTCAAATAATTTTAGTAATATGTGGTTAATTAATAGAGTGAAACTAAGTACCAAGGTTTGAATACTATATTGAAAAATCAATTCTAGACTTACTATGTAATTAAACCAATCTAAGAGGTGACAATTCATTTCCTTTGTATTCCAAACTCCAATAGGATAAATCCTAACAAAAATATCTAGTAGACACTAAAGTAACATGAAACTTGAATTTCTTTGTGGTTTTCCATTTTGTGTATGAGTGAATACACTAGTAGAATTTCACAAATAAATGAATACGTGACTAAAAATTTTAGTCATGACAACTAAAAATGACTAAATTCTACTAATTCTTTTGCAATACAACTATAAATGACTAATTTGATTGTCGGGTAATTAATTAGTCATTTATTTAGTCACACTTGAATAAAAATGACTAAATAATTAGTCAAACAAATAATTTGTCCTACAATCATGTCAATAACATATAATTCTACCATTGATTCAATAATTTAATTTGTTCTATACAAAAATATATTAATTATTAATTATAATTTTATATTTATATTTAATAATTTTTATTATAGAATACAATATATAATAATAATATAGCCTATATATACTAATAAATATAATTATATTATATATAATTTTGAGGAAACTATCTCGGGGTGCAAAAGCCTTAGCGACAAGCTCCCTCCAGATGTCTTGATTGCAGGGGTAAACCTTTTCTTAGCTCTCCATTTCCTATTTATTGTTGTTGGAAGATCCAATAGAGTATCTTCATCAACCATGAAGTTAAAGAAGAGCTTTTCTTTGGATTATTTATGGTCGTTATCTTATTACGAAGCTAGTTCTAGTTTCCAGGTGGATGGGGAGGATTGAAGAATTATGTTGTCCTTCTTCCATTGTCTGTTGGGTTGTCTTTTTTTGGTTGGGGAAATTTTGTATTTGGGCCCTTTGATTGGTCTAGTCCTTGGGTTGATTCTGTAATCACATCTGTGACTTTATTTCTTCTGCATGGAGCTATTACCAGAGGTTTTCTTCATGGTTCTTTCCTATCGGTATGCTCCCTTGAACCAGAATTTTATATGAACTCTTTTATAAAATAATAAAATATTTCAGTGGCTTAGCCACTTTTATTTAAAAAATAAATTAAAAAACATTACTATTATATTAAATACATATAATATATTAATTACATTTTATATTATATTTATATATTATTTTTTTGTATTATATAATAATAATTATTATTAATTATTAATTATAATAATTTTATATATGTATTTAACATGTCATAATGTTAAAACCTAAATGTGCTCATTACGTTGAAGGAATCCCCCACGTTGAGATTTTCCTACCTTTTTTATGTCAAATAGTGCAAATTGACTTTACAAGCCATGCAAGGTAGTGTAATGAATCTCAACTGTTCATCATTTTTGGCCATTTTCCTAGTTGTTTATTGCTTTCCATGTTGTTGTTGCTTTCTGCTCCTCCAAACTCTTCATCCCTGATATTGACCTTTCACTTCTCTAATTTGGCAAGTTGCAGCCTAAAAATAAGGTTTTGACGAGGGTTTCATACTTTTTTTGCAAGCTTAGCCTATTTTTTATCATCGACGACAAAAAAAAAGAAAGACAATATGACATCTATTTGATTGTTCTAAATATACTGCCTAACATGATATTTTTAGGATGGGTTGGTTAAACCCCTTACATTCTAGCATAAAACATTACACTTCACTAGGGAGATTCATGAAGATTGTCCCCATTTAAATGAGAAGTGTACTAAATTAGTTTTCTAAAGTGAAAGCTTGGGGCTCCAAGATAGTATCATGATAGTATTTTTCCTTGAAATTAGATTGGGATGAAGGTCTCATGGGGTTAGCTAGTTGAGTTTTCATGTCACTAATTGGTTGAGAAGATACAATTAATACACACCCATTAGAGGTGGGGGGGAGTGATTTCTATGTGCTTCATAGGGAGTTTCTCCCCATACTACAAAGCAACATCTTTGTAGGATAATAGGTAGGGGGATGAATGTTGTTGAGATGAATATGCATTACAAGGGGAGGGATTTGTGTTAGGGGAGGATAAAATTAGGGTAGATTGTGGGGATTGGGTAGAATATGGATTTTTTTGTGAGTCATTAGTGGTAATTGAATTGATAGGGTGATGACCATTAGAGGAGGAGGATAAAGGATGCTACTTGCAAATAGGACAGTCTCAAATGGGATGATCCTTCCTTTGGCAATAAAAACAAGCACTTAACTTGTTAAGGTAGTTGATTCACTTATTAAATAAAAAACCTAGATCCACAAGTTTAATGAATTCTAGGAGTGGTGTAACGCCCCGCCACGCAACCCTAGGGGAAGTTGCAATTTACTACACAAACGAACTATTTTTTTTTTTTTTAAAGAACAATTAACATGCAAGTTAATTAACCATTGCCAACCAATCCCCTAAAGTTATGAGACTGAGTTACAAAAACCCAAACACGAAACATGCATTAAATTCATATCATTTAATTACTTAACAATTAAGTTCACAAACATTACATACATAAAAATTTACATCAAAGAATAGAAGATACCACTTGATTCCAATAACCATAATATACAACATGATTACAACACTCCTTCCCCGAATGAGATAATTCCAATAAGCATGATTACATATTACAACTTCCACCTCGATAACAAGTGAGGGGTAATAAAATACAAGATCAATAGAAAGAATAAAGCATGACATGAAACTGGATCCCACGAGCTCTCCAACTGGAAGTCTCATCCACACGAACAAGAAGAAAACCAACGGATTAAGGTGCAAGTTCCACCCAACCGTGTGATACCCAAAGGCTCACCCCCCGTGCTAGGAGATAGTAACCAAGAATTCCTAAACAAGACCATCTACCTCTAGACACAGGCAAAAAACATAACTGAACTGAAACCTCAACAATCACAATATCACATAACCCAAGGTTACAATGCTTCCAGAGAACAAGGATCATTTACGCAGTACAACAACTGACTTGGTTGACATAGCGAGAGTGTCACACGACAACTTTAAGGATTTTAAACCAATAGTTAAATTTCGTTTTCCCAATTACATATATTCATAAAAAAATCAACTTTTAAAATAAAAGTATTTGATGATTTAAAATCTACTTTAGATAAATCATTTAACTAATAAAATTCAACTTTCGATATAAATTATTTGAATATCTAAAATCTACTTTTAAATAAATCTAAAACATTTGATTATAATATTCTCTTTTAAATATTCATCATAAAATAATCTATATTTAAATCTACTATATATGAATAAAAGTATACCTATATACTCAATGTATATATATACTTATATAAATATATATACATGTTAAATATACAACTAATGTTTAAATGCACAATTATTTTTAAAACAACCAATTTATTTCGTATTGCAAATTATTTAAAAAAAAAAACATAATATATCTACATTATAAATATATATATATATATATATATATATATTATAAAATAAATAATCATAAATTTTTTTAAAAATTAAACAATATTATAAAATATTTACATATAATATATATATATATATATATATATATAAAATAAAATTTATATATATATATTAAACATATAATGTAATATAAAAAAATTAAATTAAAGTAAATTTAAAAAAAAAACAATATAAAATAAAATAAAATCCCAAAAGGCCTTTTGGCTACAGCGCAGCCCCCAATAGGGACGCACCCCTGTGGTGGCTGCTTTACAGCCCCTCCCCAACCATGGGGAGCGCTGCACAACCAGCGCCTCCATGGATGGGGGGTGGCTGTGGGCAGTCCCCATAAAACAGTAAATTTTATTTAATTTAAAACTAAAATTTATAATTTCCCCTGTTACAGGTAAACAAAGAAAACCAGAACAGAACATGACAGAATTTTTTTTGTTCATGGTTATTTTATTTTATAA
This sequence comes from Sequoia sempervirens, assembly GCA_007258455.2. Classification (NCBI taxonomy): domain Eukaryota; kingdom Viridiplantae; phylum Streptophyta; class Pinopsida; order Cupressales; family Cupressaceae; genus Sequoia; species Sequoia sempervirens. The sequence continues at coordinate 6,345 of VDFB02127869.1, forward strand.
AATTTCACAGAGCTATTGATAGGAAGAAGATTAATTTTTAATCATAAACAGAATGTGAATATATATATATATATATTTCCCATATACATTTATATTTGTATTTTTCCATTTTATACACAGATTGGACAAATTTTCTTGAAGAGAAAACTGAGAAAAAGAATTTAAAGCACAATAACATGATGTAAATTTCTAGGTATTACCCAAATTGAACAAGAAGCTTAAAATTTTCATTTGATCCCTTCTAAGTTTTCTATTGCTTGTTTTAAAACAATTTCTCATGTGTTTGCATTCCATTAAACAATATTTTTGAAGATTTACCAACAACAAGATGAACATTTGAAACTTATTTTTCAAAATGAAAACAAAAATGAAGGAGGAACTTGGTTTTTTCTCCACAATTAGAAGGATTCAATTGGAGCTTTTAGATCTCTTTCCAGCCCACCAAGAAAATCCCCTTGGTTCTTCAAGATTCCAAGAACAAAAAGGCCAAATCTTTGCTCCTCTTTTCTTCCCCAATTTTCAAATTAAAATAAAATGAAATAGCAATTCCTCCAAATAGAGTTTCCCTAATTTGGTCAAACCCCTAAAATATCCCCACCCACTAAATTTATTGCAAAATTTGGAGGATATTTTCATTTTCTAAATTTAAAACAAATTTCTAATTTCTAATTGAAATTTCTTGCATTTTCAAAATTCTTTAAAACAAAAGAATACATTCTTTGCAAATAATTTACTTTCTCAATAATTTCCAAAAGTGAAATAAAACATATTTTAATTATATTTATTTCTTTATTTTAATTTATCTCCAACTATCCAAATATGATTTATATTTATATTTTAATTAAATCTTAATATCCAACAATTGCCAAATCAACTATGACATTTAATAAATCACCCTTAATCTAATTTTATCAATTAAATCAAATCAATCAATAAAATAAATAATGTTTCAACATTGCAAATACATACATTTAAACATCAATTTAACTACGCAAGCCATTTAATAACCTCTATAATTTGCAATTAAATAAATACACAAGGTGAAATTGACCAAATTAAAACAACTAACCCAACAACCACTCGACGACACACTATGACTAGGGTGACGACTTGGCATGGAAAACCTAGCTACTATCTCCCAATCAATTTTCGTTGGTCAATGGACACGCTCAAACCTATGAACCAGGTGGAGTCGATGTCATGTACCTGTCAACCTACAACCAAAGAGTACATCGAACATGCATATATATATGATATGATCAAACACACCGTGAAGAGGAAATCTTAGAATCGTAGGGCACTCTCAAGCGAGTGATACAATTCTGTCCCCTTCACCAATACACAATTACTAACTGACGATTCTAACATCAATGATATGACCAACAACATAAAACATCATTAAATCAGTTATTTGCTAAATTAATCCAAAACATGCCATAAAGATAACATCAAAGTAAAATACCATCACATTAAAATATTACATACGCATCGCTTAACAGACCACGGTCAAAAGTAACCAAGTTCCAAAGTCATAGCATAAACAGAACAAAGCCTTACAAAGAAAACACTGCCGAAAAAGGAGCCAAAACAGAGGGGTGTTACAAGTGGTTGAGTCAAATCCACCTCTATGTAGACTTTTGGTTGATCTTATATTGGCCCATTTATTATATTTTTGTTTACACCATATTACCCTACCCACCTACTATGCTATATCATGTAGAAATGCATTAAATGTGAGGTTTATGAAAGGTAGCTCAACCCACATCGAATATTTGGATTTAAAGATTCTTAGGTGAAATTCAAGGTCCTAGACTTGCATATAATATGTTTACCCTCAAATAATCCATAAGTTATAATGAAGGGTTAAAACTTAGAAGATGAATCTTAGTTCATCATTTTTGGACATTTTCTCGACCGTTTACACACCTTTTTGCAACTTTCCCCGTTGATGTCACTTTCTGCTCCTCCAAACTCTTCGTCCTTGGCATTGAACTTTCACTTATCCAATTTGGCTAGCTGTAGCCTGAAAATAAGGTTTTGACGAGGATTTCATACTTTTATTGCAAGCTTTGCTTGTGTTTTATCATCGGCGACAACACGACACAATTTGTGTAAAATTTTTAGGTAAGTTGCTTGCTATGGTTTCAATGAATTTATTTTTTTGGAATTTTAAGTTGTCTCATGCTGGGAAAAACAACTTTTAGGACATCCCTCACCCCATGCCTGAAAACAAACTTTAACTCACAACCAATATTTCCCTTTAAAATCTTGTAATTTTTTTTCCTTCAACTCAAGAATCGAGTAGCGCTAAAACCCCGATATTTTTAGATGCTTAATTAAGTGTGCGTACAAAACTTGGGTGCATCGGCATGTACTATCTCCTATATATATATATATATTTTTCCCTACATTCTTATTCATTTGCATCCTTTATGGGGTTTTGGGTTATGCTTGTATCTATATATATATTGGTAGACTACAGGAAAGGAATTAAGAGTTTTCAAAGTCATGGTCGTACAATATGTTGTTTCTATCTTATAGGTGGTGCCTATGACCTGAGGATCAATCTCAATTTGTTGAATATAAATTTTCTTTTTTTCCTTTCCTTGCAAAGCAACGCTTAATAAATTGTTATCGTCTAGCTTTGCATTCTCTTTTTCTATTATTTTCCTCAAATTCCTGCATTCTCTCATGAGGGTTGTGACATGGTATAGACCGAAGAAGTGTCTAAGTGCTTAGCATATGTCTTCCCACTTTTGAACCGGTAATATTAAAAATAACTAGCGTATTATAGAATGGAAGAATGAGAGGGAGCATTAACTTGGTTTTACCGTCACAAAAATTGCTTGGAATCATCACTAATCGGTAATTTCTTCAATTAAATTATATTTTTTGTGTTCCTTGTTTTTATTATTTTTGGTCCAAATTAAACTCTGCAAACCCTAGGTTTATTTTAAATTTACAAACCCTATATTCATATAGTATTGTGCATCAGGTATTCTCAATAAACTCTTAATCCCTAGCTTATGTAACTAACAAATGAAATTGACATCATTCAGAAATGCGTAGACCTAGATTAACTCAAAATTAAACTTTAATCTAAAGTAGATGGTTTCATAGTTCTCATGTATTTCACATCATCATCCCTTAGGATTGCAATTTCTAGAAATGATTAAGGTCTACACACCTTTCAACAACATTGTCAACAAATATGTGTTTTGTGGCTTTTGTTTTCTGGGCTGGCCAAAAAGTTTGCAATAGTATTAGTTTCCTAAAAACAATGCTAGAAAGAAAAGAAATCACGGCTTCCATGTCTTGAAATTCCATTTTTGATCCAATGTTAATGAAGATCGTGGAGTCCTCCAAATTTATGGTTTGCCAATCCTACGTTGTGACAAGACTGCAAACCCAATAGAATGACAAAAGCTTCAGCTTCATTGTTTATCCCAAAATCAAACGTCATCACTCCCACTTCAATTAAAGACCAAGCGCAGTTGCATAACACATCCAATCTCATATTCAACTATTTTTTATTGAGTTGCACTATTAAAGGTTAGTTTGAGAAAAGTCAGAGGGGGAAGGAACTTGCCTCACCAAATCCCATGAAACTAGGTACTTCTTAAACTTAAGAGCCCCCTTAAAGGGCAAACATTTTAAAGAAATAGAATATTTAATATTTTAAAAAAGGGTATTTTTCACTTTTAAGGGAACTTGATATTTTTCATGTTTAAAGAAAATGTGTAAATTTATTGTCTAAAAGAAATTGTGTAAATTTACATTTTAAAGAAATTGTGTATCTTGCATTTTTAAAGAAATTGTGCATCTTACGTTTTTAAATAAATTGTGTATCTTACATTTTTAACAAAGTGGATATTTTACTTTTTTAAGAAATTGGATATTTTACATTACTAAAGAAATTACATAGTTTGTATTTGTAAATCCTACCTTACCCATAACTGAATTGTTTGTATGCTCTTTTTATTATATATGGTGGTCATCTTCTTCAAGTACTGCAAAATTTTATTTATGTTTAGATTCCAAGTAGTAAACTAAGACCTTTTCCTTTTCTAGTTAGTGTGTTTGTTTTTCAACATAAATTTTTTTGGTTTAAACTTGATGAGAGTATGTTCCTGTCAAGGCTCAAGGGGATCCCTTCTATTGTCAATTGATAATGGAATTGCTCATTGTTTGTAAAATTGAAGTATCATTCATTTATTGTAAATTTTATTTTCCGGTATTATATAATTGATAAAGCTAAAGAGGGCATTACATGCAGTCTTAAGAGGAAGCTAGGGTATGCTTAGATCACATTATTGAGACATTAAACCTTGTTCAATGAAACCATATACATTACATAACCAAGCTATATGTTATATGGAGTAATGGGCAACAACCTTATTGCAATGATCAATATTTGATTTAAAATGGGTGACTCATTCCCTAGTGTATCCCATAACCATTATTATATATTATAATCTCATTGACATTTTTTTAAACTTCTATATCTCTGTGACTAGGATGTATCAGAAAGTCTGGCCCAACTTGTACTGGTCTGGGCCAAGTTTTGATCCTAGGCTATATCCAACCTAGGTTTGTGCAGGGTCTGGCCCTAGCCTGATCATTTAGCCTTGATATATCACAAAAGATGAAATTTTAGGGTTGGTTAGGATTAGTTACATTAAAAAAATTGAATCTTTTTGAAGGATTTGGAGTTTGGTTAAAACTTAGAAGTGGTGTGGAAAATGGCAGTGTTGTGGTCACTATGTCCTTGAAGGCCTTAATTTAGGTTTGATGGTCGGGTTTCTGCCTTGCAACCTTACTAGGGACTGCCATCCCTAAACCCATGCTCTGGTTTTAATTTGTTTTGGACTATGTTGAATGGGAAAGCATCATTCTTGTGTGTGTTTTTTCTGATTTAATCCTGTGAAAATGAATTCCATTTATACTTTTAGTTTTGTTAAGTCAATCTTGATTCAGAGTAATGCTACTATGATATAAACCATTTTTATTTTTCATTTAACATTTATAATTTGATAATGGACATTAAACAATCAATCATTAAGTGTCTTCTCAATTTTGTATTTAATTTTGCACATTTTGTGCAGTTATGGTTATATATATATATATGAAAATATCTACTTGAACAAATATCCATAATCAGCTTAGTTTCCATTCACAAGTCTGAAAAAAATCAACAAACTTAACCTCTGAAATGGAAGAAGCTACAAATGGGGACTCAAAACCCTCAAAATCTTCTGGCAGTGGTTTTTTAGTTGAGAAAAGAAAATTTGTAACAATAACTCTTGAATGAAAAAAAATATGTTTTGATTAGTTTGTAATTTATGAATGTATAGAGAAAAACAAACTGGAAATTAACTATTTGCAAATTCCATTTTTGAAATTAGTTACTACACTGATGTAGATTAAAGTAGAAAGGAATGTTTGTTCATACTCTTATAAAGGGAACTTTTTAGTGATGTTGGTGACTTTGTTTGATACCTTTTCATTCTCTTTTTTTCATGTCTAAAGATTTTTTTAAACCCCTTGTTAAAATTTCCCTCTCTTAAATAGCTTTCTCTTATGAATCTCTACACTCTCTCTGGTGCTTATTAGCTTTAAAACATAACAGCTGGTCCATACTTGAGGTACTTGATATGGTCATCAAGAAAGATAGCTCTTCTATATGTTAATGGGCATATGATATTTTTCTTAGTAAATGATCTTTATGAGTTTTATATGTAGTAATATGACTAATATTTGTAATATCAATATGCAATTATCAAAATCTCTATTTTTATTTAATCAAAATATATGATAAATTGGGAAGTTCTTTAATCTTTATTTCAGATTGGCTTTCAAAAATGTGAATATTGAACTTTTCATTAGTGTTCATACTTAAAAATCTTTCTAATCTTTTCTTGGCAGTTGATGGGAAGTATGCATATAGTTAATGCCTCGTTTATCCTCATTGATGTTGGTCTCAACAGTATGGTATGTATCCATTGATGCATTCATTTCTAAGAGTAATAACGAGTAACATTGTTAGCTAGACTGTTGCTTCTTTAGATATCAACACTTTCAAAAACTCATTGAATGGAGTTCTTTCTAATGACAGTGCTTCCCTTGGTTTCAAGGTGCATATTTTGTGCTATGAACTTCACTTTATGTCATTGTCCAATGGATTCTCCATGCATGTGGTATGACATGGTAAGTTACTTGAGAAAATTGTCACTCTTTACAATTTTCTAAAGAATTTGTTTCATGATTTGTAATTTTCACAAGGTCATTTGTTTTAAATTTTTAGTAAGAGAGAAAAAGTGAAAACATAGTTTATATTTACTTTATCTTGTTTTCCACTACAATTCTATATTTGATGTATTTTTTCTTTTGTTCTTCCAATTGATCTTTCGATAATCAAAATTCTCTTTCCTTGGGATGCCATGCTAGATGATTTTAAGATTTTCCCTTTGTAATAGAACTTTATAAATATGTCAGTTGAAATATAAAAAGAGTATGATCAAAGCTTATTATAAAATTTAACAAGTTAATACTCAAGATATATGCCTCTTTTACTTGGGGGTTAAATAGGGAAAATATTATAATATTAGAATAGTCTAGTGTGTATGAATATATGTACACATGCACATGCACACATCTACACATATGCACACATGCATACATACACATACCATGCATGCACATTCACGTATAATGAAATAATCTTGGAAAAGGGTAATGATTTCCTAAACATTAAATCTGAAATACAATATCACATTTTCATCGAATGGCTCATTCATAGGCCCTAGAACCGAACCCTTAAGCAACTCTCTGACATTTTTGCGGCTTCCTTCAAACTTTGGTTCTTTCTCTAAATTTTCATTCAACGGCTCTTTCGAATGCCCTAGCTAGAACCAAGCCCTTAAGCAACTCTTTGACATTTTGGAAAAAAAAATTGAACTTTGGTTCTTTCTTCAAATTTTTGAATAAGGGCTCCAAAATCCAGTTCTTTATTTAATTGATTGAGAAACGACTTTGTTGTTATGTGAGATATGCATAACCTTCTGATGTAAACTGTTCCTTTTTAGTTTCCTCTCAATTTGACATTCTTATCACCACAAATGATCTGTTTTAAATTTTACGTAATATTGGCATATATATCTGGAGGCATCTTGAAAGCTTTTTTCAGTTTCTTATACACAATTTTTTGTGTAATGTTTTAGAGGTGGTTAAAATGAGTTCTTATCAAAGAAATAAAAATTGTTAATCATGTAATTATTAATACAAAAAATAAAACAAAAAAGAGTATGTATTTAATCTTTATTTCTTTTCAAATGTAGCTTTCTAAATATTTAAAATTCAAATAATTTGTTTAAAACAAATTAATGGCTTCAGTGTCCCTTCATGTTTTTTATTACATGTGAAGAAACTAGCTTTGAATTCTATTATGATGTTGCATTCCCTTGTAATTGGCACTTTCATTTGATTTATTCTTATTATTGAATGAATCTTTGATCAATCAAATAAAAAGTGTCATTTGATTTATTCTTATTATTGAATGAATCTTTGATCAATCAAATAAAAAGTGTCATTCTTGCCCTTTTGTGAGCTGAAATCAGTCCAAAGCAATTGATTTCTTAGCTCTTTTGTAAGTTTGAAACCTCAAAAGGTTTAAAATTGCAACCAAAATCACTATGTTGATTACTACACTAAAGTTGAATAGTTGCTTCACTTTTGTTATCCTCTTTATTTTGGTAATAGTTGACATTTACACTTTCCAGTATTTATTTAACACATGGCTAATTCATTATCATGTTTTGAAACCAAATCCACTATGTTATATATCTTTTTTGTTGAAATTTAGCTATGACTTATAGTTGGAAAAGGTATGTCTAATTTAATTTGTACATTGCATTTTGCCTAAGCAGGCCATACTTGAGTTGTATTTATTACATTAGAATTCATTTGGGATTTGTGCTTAGCAAGGTGCATCTATTTCCGTAAAAAAATGATTGGGACTTGGATCTGGCCTTGCCTAAGTGGGCTAGATTTTTGGCATATTGATTCCATTTAAATTCTCTTAGGCTTTCTTTCCTTACCATTCAAAGTATTCCTACATCATAATGTGATGGTAGTTGGGGATATTTTCAATGCAAACTTAAACCCAAGTCATTGTCATTTCAATTGATCTTTCCTAATTATTAACTGTCATTGTGTGTTCCTAACAAAATTTATTGCTTTCTTCACGACTCTTGTCTATTTCCTTTATCTGTTTACAATCAACTTTTGATCTCATTTTCATTCTTTGTTGTTTCTGTTTTGTCCTAAACCCTTCACAACATGGTTTTCATTTGCAAAACTTGCTTGATTTGTTTAGAGAAACTTGCATATGTTACTTGAATGTTGAAACTTAACATTAAGATATGTTTGCAATGCTTCAATTCATCAACCCTAAATAGTGCCAATCACAAAAAACTTATTAAATCAGAAAGATTTTTAAAATTCTCTTTCAAACCATGAAGATTTGTGGGTTTTACATGGTCAATATGTTATAATATTGTAGGGGTAAAAATGCTCATCCTAGAGAAAATGTTGCTACTTAAGTTAAAATTTGCTTAGAATTACTAGATAGTGAACATTTATCTTAATGTGTGTCTTTCTTAGATATGAGGTTTGTTTAAGTTTGTTAGGTCTAGAAAGCACATCTTATAATAATATTTGTAAATCACACAGCTCGTGGCATGGAACGAAAAACACCACCACAAGGCTATATCTGTCATAGATGAAAAATTCTAGGTATGATCGACAATATTTTGTTTTATTTATTAATTTATAAACTTTAATTAACTTTGTCTTCAAACATATGAGGTGTGGTTGGATCTAGTTTTTGTTTTTTGTCAATGTTTTTTTATTTATCTAGGAAATTTCATCCAACATTTCCCAACAAATGGGGATCCCAATTTTGACATTAAAAGGGTGAAGCCTCAACCAGGCATTCTAAAGACCATGCTTGTTGCTAACCTAGATGGCTCCTATGCACTCCCAAGTGGGGCAGTTGTTGTGTTGAGGCCCAATGAGTAAGTTTTAAAATCAAGTATCATAAATTCTCATGAATTGCAAGACATATTTCAGTTGGTGACCATGGAAAGTTAAATTTCATTGATAAGTTTCATGTAGCATAATAATACATGTCTATGGAAATTTCAAAATCATGGATTGTTAATGGAATGACTAATCTTGTAGAGCTGCTTTTGAGAAGGAAGTTGAGGGGCTTCCATTTGGTCATTATTTTTGTGATCTGCTACCTGAATTACACTACCCATTATGTAAAGAACTAATGAAGGATGTTGTTCTGACTAGCAAATGTTGCTTCAAAAGCTATAGTGACAAATGTATGACAATTTAGAGAGAAAATTATTCTTTGGTCTTATGTACTTTTTTTTCACATAATGCATAGCTTATGATATATGCTTGTTTTTGTAGCACGTGTTGATAAAAATTATCTAATTTTTTTGTAGTTAAAATTTTGATCAGGCATTAGGGAACAAAGAAGGATGTATTCATTATATTGCACGAGTTAGATGCTTCAATGTGAACAAAGAAGGATTTGTTCATACTGGGAAAATGCAGATTTGCATAGAACAAAGTTGTATGAGGGATCTCATCTTGATATACAAACTTTAATATATATTTTCCTTTCTTTTTTGTTTATGACAACTAAAATAAATTTTTTCTGTGTTGATCATGAAAAGTTGGCACACAATTTGTATAGGAGAATCCAAAGCTTAATTATGTGCTATTTCAAAGCTTCATTCAATAGGTGAACAGTCGATTATAGATATGCATATTAGTTCATTTGTTTCATTTTTATTAAAATTAAAGACTATCACATTTGTTCTCACTCTTGGCCACATGCCTTTTGTTTCCATTTGGTAATCTTAGGCAGTGACATCATTGTCAGAGAACTTTTATCCTAAGAATGATCATGAAGATGGGGTTGCTATTCATATTATGCTTTGCTAGCAATCTAGTTATCTTGAAAGTTGTCTTAGACATATAAGCTTATAATTTTTTTCCCCAAGTAAATGGTGGAGGTCTCATAGTTGTTTAAGGTGGACAAGAGAGATTGTCTGATTCATAGTGTACTATTCTATTCGATTTTCCACAATTCCCCAAAGTTTCACTATTAAGGATCATAATTTGAATTATCTAGTGAGACCTACAAGCTATCATCTTTAAACTTGAAATAAAGAGGGACATAGATGAGCAAGGTTTGATTTGATGGTAGGATCATATCAACTCCTAAGCATTCAATTGGTTGACACTAATGCCATTTCTATGATCTCTTGTAAAATCAACCTGATTGTAGGGCTTTCTTTCATTTAGGTGTATCCTTGATACCTGATGCCTCCTGACATTAAAAATAGTGTTTTTGAGAAAGATATGATGAAGAAATAAAATGCATTGCATCTTGTATCATTTTGACAATTTAAATTCGTTTTAAATTATTTTGATGAGCCAAGTTGTAGATGGAAAGCTTTCACAAAATTGCTATCTAATGGCACTTGACTCCTGCTACAAATGACTTTGTAACAAGCGAGTTTTTGGATTCTTAGATGCACATGCTTAAGTGATGTAGAGAAAGGACTCAAACAAAAATCACTTGACATATTTGATCCAATGATTCATCACAAACAAGGACTAGTTGCACTCTAGTTCATTTTAGGCACATTTCTCTTGGATTGTTCAAACAATGTATGGCATTCAACAAGAACAAAAAACATGATGAAGGATTTATTGGGCTGTTCATTCCTCTTACAACACATATTAATGATTTCCCAACCAATCATAATCCAAAAAATCATAGATTTCATTGAACCCTCAAGTAGCTAGGGTTTCAAGACAATTTTCATGCAAATTAGAACACACAAACATTAATAAATCCTTGTGGACAAAACATATCAGCCTAATATCTTGGAAACCATTAGAAAATGTAAAAACACAACTTTTCTGAAAATTTTAGCATTTTCCATCATGCCAATTGAGAGAAATGATTTTTTTTTATCAAACTAGAAACCCTAATTTATGAACATGACCATCTAGAGCATTTTTGCCATAACTTTCTCAAATCAAATCTAAATGAGATCAAATAAAAGTGATTTGAACCATAAAACATATCCCTAACTTTTCCAATTACTGACCCAGTCGTATCATGTCATATAAATCTGTACAAACATGTTTTCTTGCTGCAAAACAAAGAGAATATGCAACTATTGACACTAAAAATGTTATAACTTTTGCAAAACGTAATGAAAATTCACCAAATAAAAATTATTTGGAAGAGTAAATGATTATTCAAATTATCCAACTAGTTTCATGTTTGTACCAATCTGTACTAGGCCGTACAATGTGAATTACAGACTACTGCACATAGAAAACACAAGGAAAAACATGCAAAAACTAATCTTCTTTCATTCCATCATTTCCTGTACCAACTTGGCATGAGAATACATCCATTAAATAAAAATGAAAACCTTTTAAAACTTCCAAACTGACACCTAACTCCCATTAACCAACTATGCAAAATTGCATTTGACAACATTGACAAGTTTTTGCAACTTTTGACAAGTTTTGCATTTTTTGACAACTTTTCACCTAATCACCCAAAACTAATCCAACATGACCCCAAATGACCATAAATGGTCCAAATTGAGCTTATTGACCCAAAACAAACCAAAATTCAAAGTTTTACAAAATGACAACAAAGATGGCAAGATGGATGCCCCTGCATCATACTCCTGAAGAAAAGAATTTGAGGTCCACCTCAAATAATGATCAGCTACTTTTTCCACTTCCTCCAATTGTGTTGTAGTTGTAACTATCCTCTAACCTCTTGATCTTCTCCATGCTTGGCTCAATCTACTCCCTGTTTCTTGGTTTGAACTCTTTCTTCTTGTATCTTCTCTTTCTTATCAACTTCTTTACTTGAAGACTCCAAGATTCTATTGCTCTATCATACAACTCATTGTTGTTGTCCATTTCTTGCTCCTCTTCACTTTATCCTTGGTCTACACCTTTAATATTTCTTGTGTTATCCTCAAGGTTCTTCCAAGGTTCTCTTGGACATCTTTCAATCTTCTTGGGCTCTTCTTCATAATTTTAAATTTGTTGTCTTGGACTGTCATGCTGCAAGATCACCTTTTCATCCTTGGATGGTTCAATCATGATCTCTTGGTCATTTTTCTTGACCTTCCCTGCATATCTTATCCTCTGTTGAAGTGTTTCCTCATTATTATTCCCTACAACACCATTTTCCTCTACCTCTTTCATGTTCTTAACTGACCACTCTTTGCTCTTCTCCCTATCAATTTGCATAACTACATTCTCTTTTTCATATACATGATCAAAACCAAGATTTTTGCTTCCATTTACCTATTTAATGTTCTACTGCATGGATTTTATTTCTTCCCTAACTTAATTGCTTGCAAACTCCTCCTTTTGTATGCTTCATTTCCTTTTATTGTAGCATTCTCCAAGGCTTCATGAAACTTTTTTTCATCTTCAATTTTCAAAGCAGTCATCCTTTGCCTTCTTCTTTTCTTAATAATCACCTTTATGGGCCATTTCACCCTCTTTCTCATTGGCCAATGCCAAACATTTTCTTGATATTGTTTCTCAACACACTGTTGTAATACAAGCTTAATACACATTTCAAACTTGTCCATTGCTCTATCAAACTCTGCAACTTGGCTTATCATGTTGTCTTTCATGTTGTCCTTATTTTTTAGGCTTTCTTTCTTATCTTGTTGTTGCATCTTCTTGTCTTCATGATACCTCACCTAGGTCTTCTTTCCTTTTCCTCACTACCCAATCTTTTGGCATCCAGGTTCTTCACTTCAACCTATCAAGAACAATACACAAACTTAAAAAAATTCCCTTGCCTAGATCTTTGGGCTCTGATACCAAAAATGATGCAGAGAAAGGACTCAAACACAAATCATTTTAAATATTTGATCCAATGATTCATCACAAACAAGGACTAGTTGCACTCTAGTTCGCTTTAGGCACATTACTCTTGGACTATTCAAACAATGTATGACATTCAACAAGAAAAACATAATGAAGGATTTATTGGGTTGTTCAGTCTTCTTACAACACATATTAATGATTTCCCAACCAATCATAATGCAACAAAGCATAGATTTCATTAAACCCTCAAGTAGCTAGGGTTTCAAGATAGTTTTCATGCAAATTAGAATACAAAGACATTAATAACTCATTGTGCCCAAAATATAAAAGCCTAAGATCTTATAAACCATTAGAATTTGTAAACACAAAACTTTTCTAAATTTTTTTAGCATTTTCCACTGTGCCAATTAAGAGAAATGATTTTTTTTATCAAAATAGAAACCCTAATTTATGAACATGACCATCTAGAGCATTTTTGCCATAAATTTCTCAAATCTACTCCAAATGAGACAAAAATAAAAGCATTTGAACCATAAAAAAAATCCCTAACTTGTCCAATGATTGCACCAATCATACCAGGTTGTACAAATATGTGAAAACATGTTTTCTTGTTGCAAAATAGTGAAAATATACAACTATTGACACTAAAAATGTTATAACTTTTGCAAAACGTAATGGAATTCACCAAATCAAAATCAATTTGAAGATTAAAGGATTCCTCAACTTATCCAACTAGTTTCATGGTAGTACCAATTTGTACTAGTCCGTACAACATGAATTACAGATTGTTGCACACATAAAACACAAGGAAAAACGTGCAAAAACTGATCTTCTTTCATTCCATCACTTCCTCTACCAACTTGGCATGAGAATACATCCCTTAAATCAAAATTAAAACCTTTTACAACTTCCAAACTGACACCTAACTCCCATTAACCAACTTTGCAAAATTACATTTGACAACATTGACAAGTTTTGCATTTTTTGACAACTTTTCACCTAATCACCAAAAACTAATCCAGCATTGCCCCAAATGACCTTAAATGGTCTAAATTGACCTTATTGACCCAAAACAAACCAAAATTCAAAGTTTTACAAAATGACAAGAAGATGGCAAGATGGATGCCCCTACATCAACCTCGTTATCAATAAGCATTATATATATTACTCAAATAACTCCCCACAACCACTAAATGGATGATATCAAGGTGCCCACAAAAAAGCTACATGTGTATTATTGCTAGTGTTTACATATTCATCGGTCAATTTCTCAAGTTCGTGCTCACTGATTTGCTCATATGTAGATTTTTTAGCTCCACTTTGTCAAGATAAATATCCTTATCAAATATCACCTCAATATAATGGACTTGGCCCTTTCTAAGGCATCTAAAATCGGGTTTTGAAGGCTCCTCAAAAGAGAAACATATTTTTTCCTTGTAAATTAATTTATGGTATAACCATCCAAATTATGCACTATAAAAGGATACAATATAGTTTTATAAGGCTATGAGTTGAAACTTCCTTTTTGAAATATTCCCTTCTATGGAGTGGGTGGTATTGGCTGAGATGAATTTTTTTTCCCAAGTATTAGGATAACTAAAGTTTCAAATCCCTCTTAATAGCTTCTTGAAGGAATGATGGTAAAAAGGCCTTAACTAAACCCTTGAGTGGTTCATATATACCATCAAAAAATAGAAAAGTGATATTATTTTCTAATACATTAGCTACCATAAATATAACTTGATAAATTTTATCTACATTTGTATCTATTGAGGTTTATTTTTTGATTTTAGAAATATATCTCAAATAATATTTATCATCCTTTTTCTCAAATATATGCAATATAATTTGGTAAAATCATCAAATGTTTACATATAAGTTCATGCCCTTGTGTGACTAGACCATGGTTCCAACAATGATAGGCAACACCCTACAAATGTAATGTGGAAAACTAGATGGAATATTCTTCTATCACAAGGTTGAGTAGGAAGTAGGCCCACAAAATTTGTAACCAAGCCTAACAAAATATATTGTTGTTATCAATAGAGATGAGTGTATTTATTTTTTCACCCTTTACTTAAACTATTTCTCATTATTATTCCAATTGATCATCTAGACTCTTTTATGTTGGAAACTCTTAGATTCTCAAAGTAATTGAAAAAATATATAGTGGCTTTCAAGTCTTTAAATTTCCTTGATATTATTCAAGAAGCCTATTGAGATCCTCTACTCAAGTAGTCTTAGGTTCTAGGTCTTTCTTCTTTCTCTAGAAAAATAGAACTAGTAAGTTTTGCGATGGAGCTCACTGCTAGTTAATTATTTGAAAATGAGCTTTCTCCTCTTTGTGATGTTCTATTATAACCCTAGCTCTATAAAGGAATAGTGGTGGGTATTTTGTTTTGGATCTATAATAATTAAGTCAATAATTTTTTCATTCTCTCTTGGTCCATTATCAATAAATATGATGTTCTATCTTGCTACATATAACTACTTATCACAATACTTGAAAGAAATAGGTTATTTCCATCAAAAACTTTAGTGGAGAATCTTCACCAATTGGCGAATTCTAGAAATTGGCCATGTCAAAATTGGTGAATTAATCACACCCAACAGGGTGTCCAAATTGCCTAAAATTTACGAATTATTGGTCCAATGCATGTCCATTTGCCAAAATTTTTTTTATGAGGCATATTTAAGCAACAAAATCTCCATAACAAACTATGCATTTCAAATGGACCAATTAATATTTTTCACCTGGAATCCTGGAAGCATGTAATAAAACACCTACACATTTCCAATACTATTAAAACAACATTGTATTAGAACCCATTTCGCCAATTAAAGTTTATAAATAGTTGCTTGTGAAGACCCATTTCACCAATTAAAATTTATAAATAGTTGCTTATGAGGACCTATTTCACCAATAACATTAAAAATATAATTACATTTGAGGACACATTTCACCTTGAAAATTACAACATATCGTTGTATAAGCATGAGAGATTCGCCAAATTTTTAATATACCATTTAAAAATCTCATGGAATTCGCCAAATATGGATTGATATAAATATAATCAAAACTGTCATTTATTCTTACACATTTTGTTCAATTCTGAGGTTCTCGATTTAGAAGTCTGTGAAAGCCGAAAACTGTTATTAGTAATAAGATTTATTTATCTCTTTTCCATTCTTGCTTCAATCTTAAAGATGGTATTGAGTAGGGAATGGGATCTATATTCTCTATCCTTCTTAAACAAGAAGACATTTTTTTCTAGCTTTTATTCGAAGTGAGAGATCACTTTGTCAAGCAGCAAGGGTAAGACTCCTCAAGGTGGTGAAGGGATTGGGAGGCCATCAAAACGCCCAAGACGTAGAGGTACCATACAATCTTACTTTGGAATTGGAAATGCTTATGATCCATCAGATCAAGATGGAGCTACATCATCAACTCTTCCACCAAATATTAATGAAGAAGGAATTTACAATACCTCACCGCCACTAGAAGGTCAAGGTGAGATTTTCATTGAGTTAAACAAAATGTATCAAATGAGGATGACAATACCGCAAAAGATGTTCCAAGGGATACCCTGGTTAGCCAAAATGAGATAATTGAATTGGATCAAGATGATGTTGGTAGCAAGAAAAGAAAAGGTAAATAAAAAATGGGGTACGAGTGGGAAATGACAAGGAATTTTCAACTTGGTTGGTTGTCAAAGTACCCATTCATTGTACTAGTGGGGAAAGTAAACAATGTTGAAAGTGCAACATAATGCATGTGTAAGATTTGTAGTTGGAAATGTAGAAGAGACAAGAAGTTGCAACTAAAGCTTGACTCTATAGAAAAACACATTAGTAAAGTTTATAAAAAACAAATCATAGACAGAAAGGAACAATCATTCGTACGATGAAAATCAAAGGAAGAATGTCTTCATGTTAAGTATGTCGCAAAATATGAAGATCATAAGCAAAGAATGTCGAAGCTTGCTACATGTCAAGGTACACTTGAGGCTCAATTTGGAAAAGCAATGGAAGGAGAAAATCTATCAAAAACTGTTTAGATGAGTGTTTTTTTTCATATTTTGTCCAGAGGGCGTCCTATGACAAACTACCTAGAATATTCTAGTTTATTATTTTTTTGGGTGTTCCTCACTTTCCCTTCTCACATTGGTCAGTAAACGCTGGATGGGAATGGGAAAACTATCTTGCTATAGTAGAAAAGGAAGATTTAAAGGAGAAAGTAAAAGAGTCAAACTTCATTGCATTATCTTTAGATGAAGTTACTGTGGTAGACAATACTTCTTGGGTTTGTATTTATTTGTAGAATGTAGAACAACATGATTGCCAAGCTCATCTTCTCAGTGTTCACAAAATGAAGGATAGTTCAACATTGCAAAATCTATTTGAACTAGTCAAGAAATATTTGAATGAAATTGTAGGTATGGATGAGTTGAAAATTTCCAAAAAGTTGGTGTGTGTAGGAGTTGATGGAGCTATAGTGATGCAAGGTCAAAGGAGCGGTGTTTGCACAAAGTTACAAATGACTTTTGCATCATACGTGCTTGGCATTCACTACATGGCCCACAAAATGAATTTAGAATTCAAAATTGTACACAAGTTTCCTATAGTATCAAAATTTGAAAATATAGTCTGTGAGATCCACGCATACTTTTATCAAAGTCCCAAACGTTTTGTAGAATTTCAAAATTTTGTTGAGGGAATAACACTAGGAAACAAGCTTCTCAAGGATTTCGATACCAAATGGATCTCCCTGCATGGACCAGTGCAATGAGTTCTTTCATAATATCAATCCTTGATTGGAGTAATCTATGAGCATCGCAACATAGTAGACAAAGCTCCTGACCTCTTACATAGGTTAAGTGATATAGAGACACTCTTGACTTTAGCTAGTCTTCTCCCCATGTTGGATGTAATTAACAATCTTATGTAGAAATCCCAAGATAGAACTATGCATATTTATGAATATGCCAATCTATGTAAGCATACATGCTTGGCCCTCAATCATCTATATCTAGATCTAACACAAGAAAGCCCAAATTATTTCATGCAGCTGAAAATTAGTGATTTGAATAATCCTAATAATTATTTATAGTTTAATGCAAGCAGACACTTATGTATTTGTGTATGTGGATATGAGATACTAATGTACCATTGTAAGACAACCAGGTGCTCTAGCAGAGAAGTAGTTGTTAATGAGGAAGATTTTAACGACATTGTTAAATTTGTTAGTGATAATTTGAAGGAAATTGAAAAATCTCTTTCCTCGTAGATTTATGAAAAATTCCCTCAAAATGAAATACTTGGAGCCATGGTTATTGTGTATCCTCAATTTTGGGTAAACTGAGATAACCCAAAGTATTTTCATGATAAAGTAAAAATCTTGATTGAACAATTTTCAAAAAGTGTAACATATAATGAGCAGACAATAGAAGGAATTTTAAATGAAGCTAAGCTTAGACAATAATGTAATGATTTTTCAATAGCTATGAGGAACCACTATGATTCCATGGGCATGTAGAAGGCCTTTGAACTGGGATCAATAAGAAAGGTTTGGACAAACTTAGGTGAGAGTGAAATATTGCATAATACGATATCAAAATATTTCAAACTTGTTGATTTATGTCAAATAATGATATTGGGGTTGGGGGAGGATGAGAGAGTTTTTAGTACATTGGAATTTTTGAAATAAAAGTAAAGAAAAAAACTAGACAAGAATTTGGAAAATTGCTTGAGGATGAAGGGAACTGTGTATAATGTCAAAAAATTTCCGTTTGAAAGGGCACTCACAATTTGGAGGTCCACATGTGAAAGAAGAGGGACCGGGTTGTGCAATACTCCAATTCCAAATGCTGGTACTGGTGGCACTGGCGGTGGAAATGGGACAAATGACATTGACACAAATTACACAATGAATGTTGAATTTGAGATGTAGGCCGAAGAAAATGAAGAGTTGACTCAAAATCAAGATGAATCTTTTACTTTATCTCAAGATGAACGACAACTTTAGGACCCTCAGGACTCCATTTGGGAAATGGAAGTGAATTAGTAGCTTTTAGGTATTTATACTACACTTCATGAATTAGTTTCCCTTGTTCCAAACTGTAGTTGATATATTTTATTTTGTATTCCATGAAATTGTGAATCATTGCACTTCATGATATTTTATTTTATATTGCACTTCATGAATCATATTCTAAACTATAGTTGATAATATTTTATATTGTATTCCATGAAATTGTGATATTTTATATTTTATATTGTATTGCATGGTATTGTATTTGATATGTGATTCTGCATCATTTTTAAAGAACAACACTTATCATAATACTTATAATTCCTATTGCATTGACATTCACACAATCTTTGATAAATAACTAAAAGGAATGTTAATCCATTCCTTGAAGAGAAGCTAACAGTCAACATCCATAACATTAACTTACAAATAATCATTTATTATTTTGAGTCAGATGATAGTGAATACAATACTACAGAGCAAGATAGGTCAATATTATATTCAAAATTAAAGATATTATAGTGTCTTTTCCTTTTACCTACATTCTAATAATCTAATTTGAATTTGATCGGGTTTTACCCATTCCTGGTCTCTTAAGTCATATCTTATGCCTTTGCGTCCATTTACTCACCAGCCCCTTGAGCCTAGTGTTCTCGGTTGCTACCCATAGAATCCTTATAAATCTTGCCTTGTCTTATGCGGGTCATAAAATTCTTTAATTATTGTTATTTCCCTAAGTTTTGGTTTTAATATTCACTCAATATTGTTCATGTTATAAACCTAGGTAGATGACCCATTTTAATTCATGTAATAAGTGCACATGCTTATTAAAATCCTTTGTTATGCTTGGTAGGTCCCATTGATTGCTTTCTATCAGTTCCCTCCATCTCGTGGGATTAAATTAATCAAATTAAGGAGCCGAAGGGAAAACGGGTAGGCAACACTTGGACACACTTTTGGTGGGTCCTACCACTACTTGAAGGCACCAATGACTAAAGGTGTTCAAATAAATGGTTAAGATTTGTCGACGGTTGGATTTAAGGATTTGATCCTAGCCATTCCCCTTGGTCTAGGTTCGTCGGTCATCCAATATTACCATTGCTTTAATCTTCCTAAGTCAGACGAAATTTGGAAATATTTCCTAAGTCAAGAATGACTTAAGTCTTAAGTCATTAATCTTAAGGGTCTTTGTCCCATCGACCTGGTCAGGTCCCCTTCTTTAAAACTAACTTTTATGCATGTGCAGATTTATTGATCGTTAGATCGGAGGATTCCATCTTGGTCGTTCCCTGCCAGCCCTACGGGAATAAAATAATACTTTCTAAAATGTTGTGGGGTCAGCGGGCTGAAGACTCGTGTTCCACTATAGGTGTGGGGCCCGATCTCCACTCACATACCTGATGGCTTAAGGTTTTAAATTGATGATCCACATGCAACATTGAGATTTAATCTCAACCGTTCCCACTACCTCGCGGGAATAAAATAATGTTTTATGAAAAGCAACGGGGTTAGCGGGTGAACGACACATGGATTTCTTCCACCACTTGGAAAAGAAGGTGGATCCCACAGAATGAATGAGACAACATTCCAGTCGACAAAATTTCATTGGATGAAGGATAGGTGAATGATGGCGATGGAAATTCAAACCTTTTTGACTCAATCTAAGTCGTCCAAAGTTCCATCTCACAAGGAGATCGATGACTGATATTCAAAATTGAAGATGTGAACATGAGAGTCGTTCTCCTTCACACGAGTGAGTAGTAATGGCAGAAAAGACATCCAGAGTTGCCTAATATCTATGTAAATGCACATAAAAGATTGATTTTTCGCATAATTGAATATTGTAAAAAGGTTTGAAGCATCCAGGAGATCAAGAAGAGCATTCCAGAGTTCAACGCAGTCAAAAATAAAATTAGGGTTTCTTACAAGTGAAAAATCCATATGTAAAACAAACGCCATTCTCTGTGCTTTATCTAAACTATCTTGAATTAGGGTAGATATTCACTGTGTCTTTTAGTTTATTTAGTCTATGTACTTTTAGTTGCTTTATAGTGGTTTGAAATTGTGTATAAGTTGATAATTTCTATCAAACCCATTAAAATTATATCTTTGAGTCGTGCCCTTGGTTTTGAATAGAAAAGCTATGTTTTGAACCTCTCTATTTCGAAACCCTAGATTAGTTTGAGATGTGCCTTAGGTTTTGAATTGAAAAGTTAGGTTTTAAACCTCTCAATATTGAAACACTAAATTAGTCTGAACTTATCTCACTACCAATGGTGTTTTAAACCTCTCAGTATTGAAACCCTAAATTAGTTTGAACTTATCTCGCTACCAATGGTGCCTAAAGCACAAGTTTCGATTTTGCAACCACATCCAAACTTCTCTCCCAAGACTTTGTTGACCAATTGAAACCCTCCACTAAGAAAAAGGTTGAGGGAAGAGCTCTGTTTTATGGCACTAGAATTAAAGAAGGGTTAATGAACAAGCAATGTTGCATTAAGGATGTCGAGTTACCCTTCATTGGATGGCAATTGTTCCAACATTGGTTTGGAAACATAAATCTTGGGGTTTCTATTTGCAACCCTTGGAGATTAGACATGGGAAAGTTGGTAATTCCCAATGTATAGATGGATATAGACTTGTTGAAGGATATCGCTGCAAGATATGATCCAGTTTCTAGAGTGGTCAGAGCATTTGACAGTGTTGAAATGCTCAAGATAACTAGAGAGGAGGTTGTTGAAATTTTCCAGTTGCATGAGTGGAAAAAGTATATGATCCCCATCGATCTTGATGCCTTTATAAAAGAATATGAGAATACCAAGGTTCTATTCAGAACAACCTTGTTACCCATACACACTACAAGAACTAGGGTTGGGGAGAATAGGAAGCAAATAAGGATTGGTAAAGATGAATTAGAACCCTTCCCCATGAAGTATTTTTCCAACTACTTCAAGAAAATAGTGTACTCCTTATGCTAGATTATTGGTTTTGATCCACCAAGTACTATGCCGAGGGAACATATGTATATGGTAGCACATTTGCAGCACTCAAATTTCAATGTAGTTTATGACTATGCCACATATTTGGAAGAACACATCCACAAGGGTTTGGTTGAATTAAAAGGTGGGAAATACTGGGTAAAGTTCTGGTGGTATTCTATCTTGATGCATATGTTCTTATACAAAAGAGAAGAATTTTGGTAAAGAAATGGCATTGAACAAAAAGAGGATGATATTGATCTACCTGTCCAATGTTGGACCCAAATTCTTGATAAAGATGATTAGAAATTTGACAATGTGTTATTCCACAATGTCTTTGCATC
Source organism: Sequoia sempervirens (assembly GCA_007258455.2). Lineage (NCBI taxonomy): Eukaryota > Viridiplantae > Streptophyta > Pinopsida > Cupressales > Cupressaceae > Sequoia > Sequoia sempervirens. The sequence continues at coordinate 28,664 of VDFB02127869.1, forward strand.
AAAACTGGGGAGGTTCCTGATTTGTGATCCACCAAGGATCCCCAAAGAGATCCATGATTTCCTGAGGCCTACGGAAAGGAGGACCGATCTAAATTTGAGCCACAATTGGGGGGATATAATCCCATATCTCAACACAATAATCTTCAAAGTTTGTGGCACAAATGTGAATCCATATGTACTACCAAGAGATGTGCCACTGAGGATTGGATTCCTGGAGATCATGAGACAATTGGGAGGAGTTCAAATGGTACACTTGTTTGAGACACTGAGAAAGGGCTAATTCTTCCCTGAATGGAAAACATTTGTAGATTTTGTAATGGTAAAAAGAGGATGGAAGGACTTGGGGCAGCTTCTTGCACCATACAAATTGAGCACTGTGCGCCCAAGGAACCATGATCTTGAGGGATTTATTTTTGCATTGAAGGAAAAGAATAGGAGTGGATCCTTTGTGCACAATTTTTATTATCCTGAGGATGTAATCAAGAATATCTTTGACTTACAAAAACAAGAGGAGAGGAAAGAAAAGTATCTTTCTTTCAATAAGATGGTGGAGAAAGTTAAAAGATCTAATCCCCACTATGACCCTATTCCCAATATTAAGGGTGAATTGAATAGAGTTATGTATTTTCTAGACAATTTTGAGAGCATAGTGGGTGTCTTGAGGGAAGAATGTATAATAAGAAACAAGGGGAAATAAGTGGCAGTTGAAGAAGATCCTTTGGTAGTATTGGAGGAAAGACCCTCTTATTAGCCAGAACCAAAGATCAAAATCTACTCTAGGAAGAAGGCAACAATGAAGAAACAACAAACATTTCCAACCCCTACTACATCAGAGGGATCAAGGGAAACTTCCCTTGAGAGATCAGTGCTATCACCTTCATGAAAGGCTCCACCTATTATAATTGATGTGGATTCACCCCCAGGAAGTCTTTCCCCATTAGAGCATCCACCACTCAAGAAGAAAAATATTGAGGTGAGAGGGGTAGTTGGTTACCCTGATATAGAGGAGGATGATATTCTTGTTACTCTTGAAGAAATGCAACAAGGAATGCCTTCTCCCCCACAAGAGGTTGCATTAAGTTCAAGAGAAATTAGCCTTGGACTTGGAAAGGTTGATCTCAGTGGTTTAAATAATGTAGATGAATTGAGGCAGGAAGCCTGCAAGGCATTCATGGAGGATGATTCTTTCATTGAGTCAAAGGAATTCAAGGATTTTGTATGGAGAGCAAAAGCTTCAAAATATGTAGAGAATGTGGCTAAAGAAAGGAGCCCACATCCAAAACTCACTGAAAGCATTATTCAAGAAAATGTAAGGAAAGCTATGAGGAAGGAGTTCCAAGATATTATGGTAGGGCAGAGCACTTGTACAAAAATGTGGTGTGTTAATGTTACCTGAGTGGGATATCGTTGATGCAGTTGTGTTGGACACCATAAGGAGGTTTGAAAAACCTTTGTTTCAAAATGAAGAGGAGGCCAAATTTTCACTTTAGGGGTCAACATTTAGTGAAGAGAGAGATGTCTTAGGCGTTTGGTCATTGTATTTGGGATGTAGGAAGCCAAAAGTTGTTGAACCAGCTGACTTTAGTGGGCAACTAGTTATAAGGAGAGTCTCTGACACTCCAACATTGGAAGCAGCTGATATGACAGTAAATGTTGTAAAATTTGCTAAAGCAATAGTGGAGAGCCTCTCTACTGATAGAGATATGTATAAGAGTAAGTATAATGAACTTGTTGATGAATATAATAAGAGTCAACAAAGGGTAGTTGAACTAGAAATAGAGTTGGCACTGTATAAGCAAAAAATGGAAACATTGAGAGCTTAGGGTCTAACTAACTCAGGTTATGCTGCACCCACTTCTCCAATGATACATCCTTAATCTCCTCCTCCATCAACACATTCTTTAGAAATAATTCCATACACCATGGGCCAGGAATCACTTACAATTGAGGAGCCAAGCACATCGGGTGTAGCTCCATCAAATGAGCCCACCAAGCAACAACTATTTTTGCAGAATGATGAGTATAAAAGACTGTTTGAATAGGTGTAAGACACAATGTATGAGAACAATTCCAAGATTAATGTTCATACAGTTTTAGAACATATGAATGACAAGATCCGGGGAAAACTAAATAGTATTCATTCAAATTATTCTTTGATGTTGCAAGCAATAAGGTTATCCCAAAGAGATAAAGATCTAGCTACCCCAATCTTGGATAGATGGATTCCTAGAGTTGAGAACTTGAAACTTATGGTAGTTGGGGTTGCGCATCAAAAGGAGAAGTATCCAAAGATTATCCCAACTTATAAATTCATTGATGGGATTAAAGAGTAGAATTTTCAGGGGTATGTTCCTCCTTTGAAAATGAAAATTAGGGAATTGAAGCCAAATTTTGATGAGGAAAAGTTGGTATTGGTACTTGATATTCAGCATACGTATGATGAGGTAAAACCTCTACAAATATGGAAGGACCAGGTGGATACAACTATTGTTTCTCAAGCATCTCACATTTGTGAGAGTGTTGATATTGATATGTTAAAGAATACTCTTGAGAAATCATCTTTCATCATCAACTTCCTAGAAGATTTTGATAAAGAAGCCAGTTCAGTGATGAAAAAGTATGCCCCATATAGAAAGAAGATGGATGAAATCATTGGATTCAACTAGCCATATGATGCCAAATACGAGCTATGGAAGATGATACTTATTGATGAATTGGAGTTCTAAATACAGGGATGGAAAACACATATACATGGTCAAGTATAGTGCAGGTTTGTCCTTAGAGATTATAATGCATAAAAATATGTGTCTCTCAATTAAAAACACCACAGGTAAATACTGAGTATCGGTGACTTGGATTCTGGTCCACTTTTCCCTCCTTATGGATGCTTTTGTCATTTTTCTCAAAATAATAAAGATGTTGCAATAGTTAGAAGATTATTCTTTTCAACAAAGTTACTTTTAGAAGGTGGGCTTATTTTCTTCAACCAATGGAAATAACCTTTGTCTCATGTATTTTTCCCTCCATTTGAAAGTGCAAATATAACTGTAAAGGGAATATATGTTATAGCAGTCAAATTAAAATGTGACATGTGTAATTTTTGGTTTGAAGCTTGTTTTGCTCCCTTATTCTTATAAAAGGGAATTCATGGCCATTAGTGCGAGTCTCTTGTTGAATTCTAGATCCGAATATGCAAATAAAGAGCACAAAGAAAATACATTTTGAGTTATTATCTTAGGTTTTGAATCGACCAGGTAGATTTTTTCAATTGTATGGTTTCCAGGCATGTCTGATTAATAATGAAAATCTTTTGAGTCTACCATCTCTCCAGCTGTAACATTTTACATGAATTATTAATGAAATTTGATCAATGATCTTTTCATTAATTTGTTCAATTTACTATGTTTTGACTCCATATCCTGAGATAAGGCGTTGATCTAAAGATATTAAGTGCATTTTCTATGGTTATGGTTTTCTAATTTGAGAACAACATTCATAAATAATCTTTTAATTGATCTACCTCTATTGATTTTGGTGTTGTGTGAATTCTCAGCTTTAGGCATTTGATCTTTTAAAGGAATTGCTAGTTTCTTTAAAGGTTAAAGTACCTTGATTAATTTTGGCTCTAGTTTAATGAATCAGTTAAAATAAATTGATTAAAGCATGAATTCATATAAAGAATTAATTAGAATGCTCTAATGGAATCATAGGTTTGTATGGATAAATTAACATATTATTAATAATTTCATATTTTAATTGTGTTAAAAGTAAAACTTGAACATGTACTCAGTGATTCATCACTCAACTCAATGCTTAGTAACATATTAACAATAGTATAGTAGCATATACAACAATGAACATCAACAATTGTTTATTGTGTATCTAGCAGTTGAAACCACTACAAAACTTTTTCTTCAAATGATAAAATAAATAATACAGATAATTGAACATCAACACATTACTGAAGTATGAATTTGAGCTTTTTTATTGATTTTTACATGAAGAAATACATAGAGGCATTGGAAATACAAAATATTGCTCAAAGAAAACTCTGCACAGAGCTGAGTTGGAACTTGGAAACTCATATTATCAAAAATCAAATCATTATATCACCTTTTCTAGCAACTTCCACTGTTCAAGTGGTGGAATTGTCATTTGTTCTAATTGATTTTGTTTGAATTGAAGATTTGTTAACATTTCATGATTGAAATTGGAACCTATCTTGAATTCTTCAGTCAATTTTGCATTCAAGGTTATCAATGGTTTGATGGAATTCAAATAGTTCACCACATCTGGGTTATGAGGAAACTGGTCCAAATCAATCTTCCTTGTACCCTCCATCTTCTTTTTGAAATCATTATTTCTAATGAATCGCTCATTTGTGTCAAAATCCTTTAGAAAACCAAGATCTATGAAGTTCCTTACCTTTTCATCCACCTTCTTCATCTTGTTTGTAGCCAAATACAAATATTCCTTTGCTTCACACATTCTCAAACACTTTTTAATGACAAATGACAACGCCATTGAGGTAGCAAGCTGATTAATAATCCCTTTTGATTTCAAATCATTGCCACTCGCTTTGTAGACTATTTGTTGAACTTGATTTGCATATTTCTCTAATGCCAACACATTTTTGTTTTCCACTAAATATTTGTTGAGCTTCTTATAATGTTGTATGATAGCATCAATCAATTGAAACATGTCACACAAATGATCAATCCTCTGCATTATTTCACCCCAGATCTTTTGTTTCATATGCCTCATTGTTTCTCTAGAAAATGCAGATAACAAGTATTTTGACAAGAGTTAATTTCTTTTTTTGCTTCCATCAGCTCTGCCTTCAATCTTTCATTTATTTTTCTCTCTTTCTCCAATTTTTGTTCCCACTGTGCATTTCCATTCACAATGTTTAGACTTAATTTTTCTGAAGTTGATTTTAACTCATCATATTTCTTGTTTCTCTCATCTAGCCTTTGCTTCAGTTCATTCACTTCTCTCTCATTTTGTTTATCCTCTTTGCTTGTTGATGTAGAGACATATTTTTTAATTCTTTTTTCTAGTTCATTGCTCTTGTTATCTTTTGCTTTCCTCTTTGCTTTCTCATTTGCTAGGTCTTCTTGTAACTTTTCTATTTGAGTCTACAATTTTTTTTTCTGTCTATCTTGCTTTAACAATGATGTGTACACCAATTCATTGTTCTTCTTTGATACATTAATTTTGTCAGTATTTTTGAGTCCAGAAAAATTCAATTGAAAATTTTTCAGCTGGTATTCAGATCGATCCATTTAATTTGTTGGTTTGTTTTGAACTGTGGGAACAAGAATTGTGTACTCCATGATTTTTTCATTTGTATCAAATGCATGGGTAATATAATGGTTGTTGCAAGCTCTGAAGTTACAACATACACGATCTCCATCAATTGCTTCTTTTCTTTTTTATACAAGTCCGAATTCTTTTTAAACTCTTCAATGTAATCAAAACCTAGGGACACAGGAACAATAGAATGCTTGAATGGTGAAGGAATAGGAGTACTTGTAGTTGCTAATGATGTCACAACCACACTAATTGGTAGTGGGGGAGTGCTTGGAAATAACTCCTTTGTGGTGGATTCACTGGTAGTGTGACTTGGACCTGTTAAAATCCTTTACCTCTTTTGTATGCCTTGATCACCTGGTGTTTGTGTGGTATCTTGTATTGTTGTCCTCTTGTGTGTAATTTGTTGTTAGTAAATTTTGACTGCTACTAGTACTACTACCCATACCATCATCATCAATGGTAGTTCCAGTTGCACTAAGCTCACCACCATGGGTATGTCCTATTTGTGATTGTATCTAATCATGAGAATGCAGATTTGAAGCTCTAACATTGAATTTTTTTTGCTCTACTTGTATGCCCTTGGTCTACTTTATCAACTCCAAGGCCATATTTATCAATTGTTTTTCTATGATGTACATCTATTACTATAGGAATTCCTTGTCCTTGGGACCCCAAACCACCACCTTCATAACCCATTGTTTTAGTTATGGATTCTCCTAAAGTATATGCTTCTTTTGTGGCCTCACTTAAACTAGCTTTGACATGGCTTTATTCTTCCCTATCATAATTAGATTCATCATCAGTTTCTTTATCTTCATATTCATTGGGATGCTCTATATTCCACAATTTTCTAAACTCGCGATCTTATTCATTATCTCCATACTTTGCAAGAGCTCTTGGATCACCTAGCTCCTTCCTCATAGACAAAAAGGCAGAAATTTTTTGTCGTGACCAATTTTTATATGTAACTTCCTTATCTAGAGAATCTGGTATTTTTACTCTACTAGATGGTTTATCACTTTTTTCATAAAAAATGTTGTACCTCCTAATTGCCTTTCGATGCAATGCCATAATTTTTGCTAACAATTATTCAAAAGAAATACCATTCTCAACAACACTTTTCTCCATTGTTATTTTGACCTCATCCCAAGAATCTTGGTTTCTCAAGTCTTCAAGCAAGGGTTTACTTTGATGTTGAATTCCACTTGCAACATTCTTATTAGCCATAATCATTTCTTTAATAGTGTCACATGGATCATACTGCAAGTGACAAACAACATCAAAATTCAAAAAATTCAAAAGATCATGTGCCACCTTAAATGCTTTTCTATCGAATTTGATCCCTCCACATGAAAAAGGTAAAGAAGGAAATAAGGTCTTCTTCCCCTGATTGACAAAGTGTAGTTCATTAGTACTCTTCATCTGCCTTACATATTCCAATGCAAAAACTATTTTTATCACATGTATTGGAATTTTGTATGGCTCTACTCCCGATCCATAAAATCTTAGCACAATATATTCTTCCATTAAGTACCAATCAGCCAATTGTATTTCTTTTCCTAGTTGAAAGCAATTTCTACATGACATAGGCAATCTAGGCATTGGAGTATTTGTAATTGCTTGATGCAATGGAGCCAAAAAGTATTCTACAAAATGATTGTAGTTCTTTCGAGAATCATGCATCCTTATCTTAGTGGTCCAATCATATACTAAAGCCATTTTATTTTCTTGATCATTACTATAGGGCTGAATCTGAAGCTTGTTGGTCTGAAACATTCCTCTAAATTTGAGTAGAAAAAAATAGAACAAGTAGGTTGTGAACCTAAATGTCTTGGTGGGACCTTCTTTAATCATTAAAAAATGTTTATGCATGGATTCTACAATGTGCTTAATATAGTTATATTTGACATGTGGTCCATAATGGATATTATATACCATTTCAAGGAGGCTTGCACCCACTTCCAAATTGCTATCTTGTCTAAGGAAAAATGCTAGCATGGAAATAGTATCCTGAACCCATGGTTTGAAAATATCAAAATCATAAGGAGGCTTATGATCACCTTTCAATTTGTTTCTAACTTGTATGTTATCCTAAACTATTTTAGTTATGAAATAATTATTCTCCCTTTCATCCACTGCTTCATAATCACTAGCAAACTTTTCTAGGTCAATGTGGATGTTTCCAAATTCTTCGGTTGTAAACCCCAACACTTTTCCAAGTTCTTCTACATTAATGGATAACAATTATTCTTTGGTATCTTTATTAACAATTGTTCTTTGGTTATCATCATAATTTTTGGCGTAGACCATGGTAAATTTTGGGCAAGGGAAAACCTCATGTAACATCATGCACCCTAATCTAGTTACCCACGGTGCACTGATACTATTAACTTGCACATGCTTTACAACCTTAGTCTGAGATGAAAAACTAAGTTCTAAGGTATGCCTACCATAGATTTCAGGATCATAAATATCATAGTATTCATCAGTGAAACCTGGGGTTTTAAGCAATTCTGCATAATGTGTTTTTTTATCCGACATTGCTCTAGTGGTACTAGTGGTAGGCATGCTTATATAATGTGAAATTGTGAATTCCCTATTAGTCCTCCTTAATTTTTCTTAATTCTTAAGTCTCTCAACCCTAAACCCAAACTTCAAAGTTTGACAAAATAAGATTTTAAGAAACGTCAAATGATGAAATGTAGCCACAAGAATTATTTCACTTACCTGGATTTTGACTCTTGAAAAGATTAATGTTGAAAGTTGTGGAGATTGGAATGGATTTGTTGGAAGTGGAATTGTGGAACCCAAAACAAGGTGGTGCACTACAATGAGCAATCTAAAGACTAAAATCTCCTCGTTTGTTGACCCTCTCACTTAAAAAATAAAATCACTTAGTAGTAGAAAGTGTTTTTTTTTTAACATTGAAGTGAATGAAACATCAACGTGTTGCTTCTGGACTACTTAATTAGTACATGGTTGACAACATTTAAAACAAGCCATTTAGTCCTATATTGACATCAAATTCTAAACCATTGATCTTTGTAAATCTAACAGTTATAGGGTGATTCCAGAGGTTTAAGTTCATAAGTCTAGCACTTTGTGCATTTCATTCTAGAATGAAACTACAACTATACATCAAATATTAATCAAATGGTTGAAACTTGAATAATTTATGATATAAACTGTAGACACCTAAATTTAATCACTCCCATATGATTAAATTTACTCCCTTTTCGTCTATCATAGTAAATATTAATTTATTAAATTAATATTACACCTTTTGTCTCATATCTGTAAAGTATTTAATTTAATAACTAAATGATTTATCTTTCACCTTCTTCCTCTCTAAATTAAATAAATACACCAATTTATTTAATTTAGTTATTTTTGACCCTTTTGATTTAAAATCAATTTATAATTCTTCATTCTCTCTCTCCTTGTCACATCCTCCATGATCTTGCTCTAATTTGAATTAATTTAATTAATTCATGATTATGATGTGCATCCTCTTAATCAGGTGTGTCATCCTCTACATTTGCCACTGCCTCTAATCTTCATTAATTATTTCACAATCAATGGCTAGCCAAGTCATTAGCCATCTATTTCTTTTCATCTTTTTAGTCAACCTTTGCATTTATCTCTTTTTAGCATTGACCCTCTTTCCCATGTGAATTTTTAATTCACATTTATTTATCCTATATTCTATGTGAAATTTTAATTCACATTTTATCTTCCAAGGCTTCTAGAACCTTGGACTTATCACATCATCCACATGTGACCAAGTCCCACCTTTTTGGAGCTCACCTTTTATCCTTTAGACTCTCCTAAGAATGTGAATTTTTAATTCACATTTATTTCTCCAACCACCTCTCCTTTTCCCATGGGGATTTTTGAGGAATTCCAAAATTCCTCAAATGTCCCTTTCATTCTCACTTGGGGACAAGAAATCCCTTTTTGAGAAAATCTTCTCACTCCCCAAGGTACTTGGAAGGTACTTGTCCTTCCTCCACCTCATGTACCTTTTGGCCACCTCACTTACACCTCATCTCCTTTTAGCCACTTCACCATCCACGTGTCAAGATGTGAGGGCTTGTGAGTTCTCAACCCACCATAGCCCTTCATCTTGACCTTGTTGGATGAATCTCCTTGGTTAATTCTCTAGAAATTCAAATTCTCCTATAAATACCCACTCTCCAAGGGGCATTTTCAACTGCACCATTTGAGCAACTTTATGCTGCCAATTTGCATTCTCAAGCATTTGCTACCATTTATCTATCCATTTAGTCATTTTGCATTATCAATCTTGCATCTAGTAACATCAAAAGCCATCTAGGAGCATACAAATTCATCTAAATCAAGGGCCAACCAAGGAGTCTTCAACAGCAAGGAAGGTATAATCGATTTGCATTTTTATCTCATCTATTTTCCTTGTTTTATCACTCTTTAAGCTAATCTTTGAAGTGTTCTTAGTATTTTTCCACTTGCATTTTGAATTGTATTTTACTTTACATTAGAGATGGGGAATTAAATGAGTACACATTCACATGCCTTGCGATAGGACCACAAATGGGTTCTTGCATTTAACCTTCATTTGTGATAAGTATTTTGTAGAAAAAAGTCGCAGAAAGGCAGAAGCACCCTCTGTTTTACCGCAAAAAGGTGGAAGCACCCTCTATTTTATGAAGTGAGCTTTTTCCTCTTGCCTTATTCTTGAGGAAAGATTAGAGCGTCTCTCGTTTTACCCTGAGGAAAGACAAAAAGCCACTCTTGTCGCCAGCCTGCCGAAGGTGGATCGCGCCGTATATCATGCGACAGTTGCTAACGGTTGCTGCCGGTCAAAGGCGTCGTCATTTTGTAGAAGATCTTTCTATGCATAGTGGGACATCTGCTTTTCTTTTTCAAAATACGATAAAAGTTTCTGCGAGGAGGCGGTCTGCCCTTTTATTTTGAAAGGCTCTTTTCCTCCTAACATTTTGCTCTGAGAAAGGCGGAAGCTTACCCCACTGTTTCGTAATGAGAAAGGCAGTGCCACAGTACAATATGAGAAAAGTGAGCGCCTTTGTTTTCTTCGCGGAAAGGTGGAAAAGCGCCCTCGTTTCGCTGCCGAAATTTGAAGTGCCCCTATTTTTGTTGTAGAAGGTGGAAGTGCCCTTGTTTTGCTGAAAGGTGAAGTGCCCCTATTTTACCTAACAACGAGAGAAAGGTGGAAGTGCCCTATTTTACACATTTAGAGAAAGATTAGAGCGCCCAAAAATAACCACAGGTTTGGAAGATGTGATCATCTTAGCTTCGTTTTTGCTCTCATTTTTAGCTATTTTCAAGTAATAACCCTCTAACATTGTTTTGGCAAGGATATTGGTATTTTTTTTGCTAACGTTCTGCAGCATATTATGGTGTAATTGACCAAGAACGAAGGATAAGATAGCTAACGTTTGCTTGCAGGGCCATCTATTTAATCAAATTTTAAAAGTATCCTTGTTTTTTGCTATAGTCTAATTAGGAGGATTAAATCTCATTGTTTGCTGTGGTTGTTTACTTTTGTGTTACCCAAGGGGGCATTGATTTGTTTTCACTTTCCCCTTGCACTTCGTGTGAGCCTGGGGAGTAGTTGGAAATAGTTGGTGTCTTCCTTTTAGTGGGACCTGCTTGAAGTTTATCGCCTAAAGGGACAATTCCAACCCGCAGCGTCTTAGGTGGGGCATATAAAAAGGGAGAAGCGGATTGTACCCAATCTAGTCACATTATAATTGGTGGAGCGTCCGAAGCTAGGGTGATACCTAGATGAGCGTGAAAAGTTGATACGAGCCTTTCGATTATCTGCGTTGGGGTTCACGATGCGCTTGTGGCGGTGAGTGATGCGGTTGTGCCTCGCGTCTTAGAGGTATATCAAGGACTCCTAGAAGCCTTGTGCATCTTAGATTAAGACTTTTCACGGCCATACCCTTAACATTAATCATAGGATTATTACTGTAAGTGTTTTCTTGTGAAAAACCCATGAAATCTTTGATACATTGGCCTTACTTTATCATTTTGAGTCCTTGCCATAGCCATTGCCATCAAAACCAAGCTCTGTCTTACTGCAGAAAGGCGAAAGCACCCTCTGTTTTGCTGCAGAAAGGTGGAAGCGCCCCTGTTTTGTTGCAGAAAGGCGGAAGCGCCCTCTATTTTGTTGTAGAACGGTGGAAGCGCCCCTGTTTTACTACAGAAAGGTGGAAGTGCCCCCTGTTTTGCTGCAAGGTAAAGCGCCTGATTTCTTCGCGGTATCCGCCCTAATTTTTTCGCTGCCAGAGAGGCGGATTGCCCTTCTAAACACCGAAACCCGTTTGGATCTGTTTAGCCTCTAAACCATCATTTAATCATTCTCAACCATTATCTCATTGTCCTAAGCCTCTGTTTCGTCACTCTAAGCCTCCCAAAACCTCCATTTGATCTGTTTAAGCCTCCATCTTATCATTCCAAATCTTTGTTTAACGATTCTAAATCCCCACTCATTCTCCACAATCATCTTCAATCCACCCGTTCATTCTAATTTCCTCATATTCCATTCAAAATTCCATACCATCACCTAGCGAACATCATAATTTTACCGTTTACATCACCAAACACCACTCATAACCAAACCACCTTAACCTTGTATTACAAAGTGGTTACCCAAATTGACCATAGCGCTTGAATTTGATTATTAGTCTTTAACTTCGACCCCAATCAATTGGCTTCCATCTTGAGGTGAATTCGGTGTTGTAAGTTATCATCCTCGACAATCAATCCATTCCTATCTTGGGTGGATTTGGTCTTTGTAATCATCCTCAATCAGTAAAGCTCTGGGTCACTGGGGTAGCTTCCTTTGATCAAACTCCGGGTCTCTCACATCTTTATCACCCAATCCATGCCCGTCAATCATCCGTCTATCCAAAACCAATCCTCATTCAATCCGTGCAATCAACCCGTCATCTAATCGGCGGTGCTGTCATATTCCGGTCTTGTCAATCGAATTCGTTCAATCGAAATCAATCTAATCCAATATATCCAAGCTAAACTGATCCAGAAATCCAAATCCATCGTCACATCCCATCCAACTACAATCAAGTCATTCATCAAAAACATCTTTATAATCCATCCATAGCATATTTGCATGCCCGTTCAAACTAGGTCACAAGCTAAGAGACAAATGGAACAACAACAAGGTCAAAATTCCCAAGCAAACATGTCTCAAGACCTTAATAACACTACAAATCCCACCAATGGTGCAAATATTGCTCAAAACGTCCCCCAAGATCATCATAATGGTACTTCATCACACTCCAACACCGAGAATCAGAACAACTCACCACATGGTGAAGAGAGTATGGCTAATCAACTGGAACTCACACTTGAGGAACATTTTAGTAATCCTACCAATGTGCAAATGACTGACCGTCTGCTTGAAAAACATGGGGAAGAAATTTTTGCCCACCTAATTGAGAAGGGTGTCAAACCCCCCTCAAGTGTTGACTTGTCCAAATGTGGGAATTCCCCATCTAACATACTCCAAGGTTCACAAAATGCACCAAAAGGTTCGTACTTCCCCAATGTTCCTCCAGTTGAGGGTTGGCATCAGCCTGAATTTGGCAATGTTGTTCTCTATCATGTTAACTATCCCCCACATGCTTCAACTTCAGTTATGGGAGGTCCTCAAGTGCCTGATCTCAATAATCCTTTTGCCTATGGTATGCCACAAAATGTTCCACAAACTGCGCCATTAACATTAACAACACCCCCTCTTTCAAATCAACCTACAGTCAACATTGGGGGCACCCCCTTTACCACATTGCTTCCACCTCCTGGGACCACAAATCTACCATCATCTTCATATACATCTCAACAGCTTCACCAATCCAACATTCCACCTCAATTACCTCCACAAGGCACACCACAACTGACTGTTCTGGGTGGTACCCAACAACCCCCTTTACAAAACGCTTCTACGCTACCTCAGCCATCTCATCAGCAACCACCTATACATAATACTTTGGTTTCTTCACAACAACCACCATACCGACCACAAGGAAATACATCTCAACCTATTGCTTAGACCATATCCCCCTTCCTCACATCCATTTTGCGTCCACAGACTCAACCACAACACAACATCCCATCTCGGCCCATGCAACAATTGACATCACAACACCAACCCCCTCAACACTACTACTATCACAATCAGCAGCAATTTCACTAACAATCACAACAGTACCTTCAACACCAACAAACCAATACACAACATCCCATCCAAGCTTCTCAACAACCTACCCCACACTTGTATCAAACAAATCCGTACTATATTCCACAACAACAGCCCCCGTATCAACAAAATCCCCTGTCTTACCAGCAAGGCATATCATCATCCAACCATCCGATCATATTTCAGCTTAATCGGAGTGCCACTCTTAGCGAGGATCATCATCCTATCCTCAATATCCCCCAGCAGCCCGCCGTGGCGCTGAGATCAATCCGGCGCTCGAAGACCCAGCTAGTCAGGAGCTGCCAAACAATCATTCAGATTTTAGGATATATGCCCATATCCATTTTGATCCTCCATCTCATTAATCCAGTTCCTAAACATTTTTGAATACCAAAGACCACAAAGAGCTCACTTGTAGGGTTTTACTCCTAGTGTCAGTTATATGCAATGACAACTATCTCTTGTGCCTGTTCCCACGAAGCCTGGCAAGCAACACCCTAGAGTGGTTCATGATCCTCGAAAAAGGATCCATTAAATCTTTTGCAGACCTGTTAGAAAAATTTGTCTCCTACTTCTCCTTCAATTTGGAGGACAAATTGCCACTGAATCTCCTCAAAGAGGAAACAGCGATGAGAAACACCTTTACTAGCTACCTACAAAGGTGGCATGCATTAGCAAGCCGAATGAAAAACCCTCTGAAATAAAAAGACATGGTCACTCTTTTTGTGGAAAACTCTCATGCTGACATGGCCCATAATTTTAGGTTACATTATGTCACCACTTTCGCAGAGATAGTGGAAAAGGGACTCATCCTTGAACGTGCCCTTATTGCCAAAGGACACATTAAAATACATAGTCATGATAAAGAGAGGTCATTTGGCGATAAACCACGATTCTGGAACAAGAACAAGAATGCAGTGAATGATGACATGATAGACACTAAACATGTCCAAGTGGCTAATACATCCCAAAAACAACAACCATTTGTACCCAACACCATATCTGTACCACAGGGGGCACCTCGTCCTATTCAACAGTCAAACCAGAACAATCAGGGGAACACCAAATGTCAATATGCTCAATTAAGAGAACCTTTGAGTGTTGTTTTTAATAAGTTGTTACAAATCAATTACCCCATCACATACCCTGTCACCAAGCCATTTGATGAGTCCAAACCCAAGCCCGCATGGCTTAAGGAGAATGAATATTGTGAGTTCCATAAAATCAAAGGACACTCTTTAAACAAGTGTCAGGGTCTAAAAAACTACTTCCAAGATCTCATTGATTGAGGTGATATCAAGGTTGACCCCAGTCAAGCTTCATCATCCAATGCTCAATTACAGATATATCAAAACGCCTTTCCAAACCATAATCAAGGCCCAAGCACATCTAGCAGTAATCCCTAAGGAAACAACACAAATAATGTGAGCTACAAGAATGTACCCTTCAATTACGAGGGTGTTATTCATTACATTGAGCAGGTGGAACCCCATGTATCCATGATACATGTTAAAGCCAAGGACCCTCAATGTGTTGTTACTACACGATGAGCCCACATCACTATCCTTGCAGCCTCTACACCCACCCAATCAACTCCTGTAAGCTCTCAGTACAACATCCTTGATCACTTAAGAAAGACCCCTGCTCATATATCCATTTTTGATTTGCTTAAGTCTTCCCCGTTACATCAAGAAATCCTTAATAGAACCCTACAGGAAACCCATGTTCCAAATGACATCGACCCCACACAATTCCAAGCTTTGGTGGGACACTTGGCTTTATCTCACCAACTACACTTCAGCCAAAACGATATGCCAAACATCGATGTCAATCATAATCGCCCCTTACATATCGAAGTTGTGGTTGCCCGTCATAAAATAAAAAGGGTCTTGGTAGATAATGGTTCTGCCCTCAATTTGTGTACTCTGAAATTCATAAAACAGGTGGGGTATACTCAAGTGGATTTAAGTAATTAGATAATCACAATCAAAGCCTATGATAATGTAGAAAGAAATTCAAAGGGAATCATCAGTCTTCCTATCCAAGTGGGACCTGTACTTCAATACACTACATGTCATGTCCTTGATTTGGACTTGCCATATAATCTCCTCCTTGGCCGCCCATGGCTCCATGCTATCCAAGCCGTCCCCTCCATGTACCATCAATGCCTAAAATTCCCCGTCAATGGACAGGAAGTCACCATCTATGCTGACCCCCAACCATTTGAATATTGCTATGCTTTAGAAGCGTCATTTCCCCATTTACATTATTGTCCTGGGGTTGAAATGGGGGCATCCCGGTCATCATCCACAAATCCACCCTCCATCATGATAACCACTCCATCCTCCACCACTGATCCTACGGTCACCAAAGTCCAGATCATTGACAAAGGGTGTGGTGAATACGAAATGCATATGGTTCTCAATGTAGCTACCATGCCACCATCACCACACGAGTATGGTCAACCTTCACATGCTACACAAGAGGAAGACAAGACTATCACCTTTAGTGGTAAGAACATCCCTACCACCACCTTTAGATCCCCAAGTGTCAAGATAGACGCACCAGAAGAGGACATAAGCCAATGGGTCTATCGAGAATAACCCCAACCAGACCCTCCTCTAAAGGAATATTTTCAGGAAGCATATCCGTGGTTAGCTAAGTTCGCAGAAAAATATAACTACCAAGGCAGGGGCCTAGGTAAAGAAGAACAAGGGCGGTTGCAACCTATTGATACACCAAAGTTACCAAAGAACATAGGAATTGGATACGATAAAAAATAGAAAAGCCCTGCAACATCGTCTAATACCTCCAATAGTGTCACTATGGACAACGACTCATTGGAAGATATACCCAAGGAGGAATCCATCATACATGCATATGATGATGTCGATCACACCGACTTATCATCCATGTTCGAATGCCTATCTGTCTGCACCATCAGCCTACCCCTTTGTCACCCTGAGCTTATTGATTGGGACCTACGTAATACCACACCTGTCAATCTGTCTGCGGATACATATGTTCACCTTATGGGATTGGGGGAGGATGAACACTCCAGTCTCAAAAATAAGAATAAGAAAAGTAAAAAGCATTCATCTAGTGAAAACCTCCCTGAGGCGCTTTCTAACCTTAAAAAAGTAAAAATAAAGGATGCATCCAATGGTGAAAACCTCGAAGAGGTGCCAAAAGATGGAGATGTTCATCTTCCATTTGTAGGAATGTAGTTATCCGCCCGATCATCCATTCTAATTGAAGAGACTCAAGAAGTTAATCTAGGTACTGCTGAAAATCCTAAAATCACCTATGTGGCTAAGTCACTCTCAGAACAAAAGTATCAAGTCATCATGTAGCTACTCCGAGAGGGAATCATCAACTTTGCTTGGTCATATTCAGACATTCCAGGTTTAGACCCTACCTTAGTGGTTCATCATCTAGACGTTCGCCCAGACGCCAAGCCTGTCAAACAAAAGCTTCACAAAATGCACCCATAGGTAGCATTGTTAGTCAAAAGAATTGGAAAAGTTACTAGAGGCAGGTTTATTTGGCCAATTGACTACTCTGAGTGGATCTCCAATATAGTACCAGCTTCCAAACCAAATGGAGATATTCAGATATGCACAGACTTTAGGGACCTTAACAAGGCCT
>VDFB02127870.1:0-14782 GCA_007258455.2 Sequoia sempervirens
ATAGCAAGCCAACAAACAAACAACCACTCGCCAATTTAATTGAATTCAAACAAGTAATTTAGGAAATGGGATGCGGCTGGGTTAGGTGGTTTGCCAACAAAATTTCAAACTGAAATTATAATATATGGCCCCCAAATATTCAGTATAGAATGGAGGCAGATAAAGGAATGCACAATCCACAATTAAATGATGGTTAGGATTTTGAGCGATAATATAAACAGGAGGCTGATGATATGCTTATTAATAATTCTAGATGAATCAAATAACATCACATTTTAGGTCACCAAGTCACATAAAATCATTTGCAATCAATAAATGCTTTGTATTGACAATAAATCTATTTCAGTTCAGCATTCACCAGTTGATGAGGCATAGCAGTTTAGAGTAAACATTCAACAAAATAAGTAGCAACCACTGACCAAACTGCAGCACAATAATAGTTCATAGTTACCAGTGCGGCAAATGTAATATCCCTAATGGATATTAATGCTAATATTCTTTAAATCCTCAGCAAACATATATTTTAAGTGATATGCTAGGATACAACTATAATATCCCGGCTAAATAGTTTAGGGAAAATATGTAACTGATTTAATATTCTTAACTAGAACTTATGAACCCTAAATTTTCTGCCACTTTTCTTATTTGACACTAATAAATTTCTGATTTAAATGATTTACCCAAGTTTAGCACGAACCCAAAAATTTATCTTCACATTTGCATAAGAACATTGAAACCCTAATATTATAGATCGGGTTCACAAATAAGGTAAACAGTAGATTTAACATTTACCCAGATCTAGTAAACTCAAATTGTAAACATTACTTGGCATTCATTGATACCCAAACTTAAGGGTTTGAATTGATGACTTCAGATTTTGAGTTTTAACAAGATTCAGCAAAGACCCCAAATCATTCTTCACATTTGTCCTTTATCTTGACTACCCAAATTGCAAATCAGGTTCCCAAATGGTGTAAGATCAATTGCAGAGCTTCTCATATATGAAATGGCCTGGAGTACATTAGTAGATGCTGCTACAACAGCAATAATAGATTGAAATACAACAGTTGCAATAATAATAAAACCACAGTTGCAACAACAAACTGAAGATACAGTGCTTCCTAATATCCTATATTATAGATCATCTATTATAATTAACGAATCTGTAAAATGTTAAAATCTAAAACATCCATGACAACCGTAAATGTCATGTAGACTCCATATTGTTGATGTCAACCATCATTAAAGTCCAATATGACCTTTGGATGAGATTGCTCCTTTGGCCATGCATGAGATATTTAGGGTTTTCATCCTTTGACCTCTAACAAATCCATGGGTTTTGTCCTCGAATCTGGGTGTTTGAATCAAGTGCTTAGAATGGTTTTCTAGTTATGGTTTCTCAATATTTCTCATAATAATTCTTCAATTAAGACTCTAAATCCTTAATACCCATAGAAAGAATGTTAGACTGCATTAAATGCCAAGACCTCATGATTGGTACATGATAGAGAATGCCCATACCTAACGAGCATATTTTTTCCTTTATATCGCATTTGAAATTGTGCCACATGTGCTTGGATGTACCCAAGAGGCATGGGGGAATGTTTTTTGTGATTTGCAAGTGTCCTCTACAATAATGGTAGGAGGCCTTGTGGGGTTTGAACTTTAACCACTACATTAATGGCAACAAAGGTTGCCTTCTTTGTTTGCATTGCCGGAGGTACTCATGGATCTACACCCTAAATATTAAATAATGTTTTCTTGGTTGGAGAAAACAACTTTTAGAAATTGTCATGTTGAATGTGATCATTAATGGCATTTTGAGATAAGCCAGAAGGTAGGTGAGGTGAAAATTGCAAAATAGGTAGGATTATTGGAGTTCCAAAGTTGGAGATACTTTATGACTCTTACCACTAGTTGGAGATCAGAGTTCAGGTAAGAGGCATGATGGCTAGGACAAATCTAAAACTATGACAAGGCAAGGAAAAGAATGGGGTTTGGAGGAAAGGGATGATAGGATGGAAAACTTCGATAGCCTGAAAGAAGGAAATGGAGGTAGGAGATGGATGTGAGGTATGCTTGGATAGATAAGTTTGACACTTCAACAAGCATAAAGGGAAGGTAGAGTTGGGAGGAAAGGTATGCTAAGATGAGGAAGTCTAAAAGTTCATTGAGGACCAAGGATTAAACTTAGACAGGAAAGAATGCTTGGACGAGGAACTTAAAAACTCTGATGATGGACAAACACTTAGAAGATTGGGCATGCCTTCAAACTTAGAGACATCAAGGACCTTATATAGAAATAGGGGGAAAGAAGAGGAAGAACACACATGAAATTGGTAGGATAGATGCAGGAAATAAGAGATAGGCAATTTGGTCCATAACATATATATTATTACAAAAGGGGACATGACAAGTCTACTCCACTCAAAATTGTGTGCCATCAAGCAATGCAAATTCAAAGATTCTAGAAGTTTTTCTTCATCCCAAGCAACATCCCTTGCAGGTAGGTTCTCTCCATGAACCTATTGATTTGTGATGGCTCCACATCCCAAATTTTCCACCCTCGTGGCAATGATGGCATCCATTTCCCTTATGAGCACCACTCCACAATTTGTGAACACTAAATAAGTGCAAGATGGTGCATCATAAACACACATTGTCATGCATGAAAACATTCCAAGGGTTAGATGTTGGGGCCTATCATAGCAATACTCTCCTAAGTGTAGCCATTTAATTCATGTGGATTTATGCTTTGAAACATGTTCCTTCAAGGTTCTTGCTACCCTCTTACTCACCCTTTTTGTTAGGCCTGTTGTTGGTAGCTGATAACTTGTGTTGGGGATGAGTTCAACACTTGTCAACCAGGATAATTGCTACCAAGGGAAACTGTTAATTTTGTTGTATCTATCACTGGCATATTCCTAGGCAACTAGGGCAGTCCAATCACTCCTTGGAAAGTTAATTCTACCTCATGATGTGTGTTGAATTCAAGATTAATGGTAAAGGAAAATACATATTTGTTTATCTCATCCATAACAACATAACTATAATCTTTACCATGTTCTTTGGGTAGATTCATGATGGGGTCTGAAATATTCCGAGCCAAATTTTTTTTTTGTTTTTCAAATTAACAGATTTCCAATTACAACAGTGCACCCGTTAAGGTTAGATGTATAAACCAAAACATGCAAGAAAACAACTCTAACCAGAATGGCGCCGATGATGGCGAGCATTGGTCAGAGGGTCTTCTACTCTAAAAACAGAAAAGAACTCGACGTCAAGTATGTGCTACCCAATCCAATGCGGAGTGAGGGGCGACCATATGACGGAGTGATTACAGAAAGCAAAGCTTGAAATGAAATGCTGAATACTGAAACTACTCAACACCCAGAATGTGCTTGCTCACCCGAAATGGGAAGTAGCTACCATAGGGCGGAGTTATACTATTTCAAGCTAATACTGAAAGCAAGAACGAGTATTACAAATAATGACAAAGCAATATTAAGAACACTGGTCAGTACTACTGCCAGTTTACAAATATAATTATTGCCTGCAATGTCAAGATATCAGATGCTTTTCAAATGGAACATTCAACAATGAATCTGCTACAATCTTAAGTAATTCACAGTGCCAAAATCAAATCAGATGATGCAGATTTCTGTAGACAGTTTGACAGATCTGCACTTTTCACTTTCTAACCAGCAGCATACAGATTCACTAATTGATTCATAAAACACTCAATCCTTACCCAATTAACCTACTCTTGGATGCAAAACAAAGCTAATGATGAGGCGCCTAGAATGGATACAAGAAACAGACCTAAAATGCCAATATTAAATATTGCACGAATTCCAATGCTAGGCTGAATGGTACGGCCCAGCAAGAAGTTCGACTTCTTCTATGTAAAGGATTCAATGCTCTCTACAAAGGGATTTTCAGGATGGGAATGGTGAGGCGTTTGCAGGCTGTTGTGGGTGCGGTAGGGCGATGGCGTGTGCGGGGACGGGCAGAACGTGATGCTGTTCGCTGGAAGTGCGGCGCAGGTAAATGGCGGGTCAGGAGCTGAGGAGGTTGCGATGGTTTTGCAAATGCACAATATTAATAATTCACAAAACGAACTAGAATCACCACTTGATGTTGTCTTGCAAACCTGAAAGCGATGTCACGAAACTAGGAAGGCGCTCCTCGAAAATTCGAGCCAATCCGGCAGCATAACAGTATAGTCGTCCAAAGATGAAGAAATGATGCACCAAGACTCCCTTTTATAATTCTTCCGTTGACTTCACAAAAACCTAAAATCTGCTTTTAGGTCAAAACCCAATTTCCCTCAAGGATGGGCGTACTTTTCCTTCAAAGCTTAGTTTTGACATTTTAATTAAATATCATTCTTGAAATATGCGCCCCTCATACCCTTGCTTTGACTTAGGGAATAATTAAATCATCTCTTAATGAGGGCGCCACCCTCAAGGACCCACTTTTAAAACAACATTAAGTCATTAATCTAGGCCCATAGTCAACATTAAAATGCCATGTTTCCCAATGATTTTTGACCGTGACTTAACATACCTCTGGAGAGGTTGTTACTGTGACCAACTAAGCCAGCATCGTCCAGAAGGCGGAAGTCAGCCAGAATAATGCGGAAGGCAAAATGGGAATTTACTAAATGGTAGAGATTCCAAGAAGTCTGAGATGCGGCAGAATGAACCTACACCAACTGCGAAAGCTCTCGAAAAGCAGAAAATCCGCCATTGAATCACCATCTACGAGCAATGACCTCTCCTCAAATTAGGAAACCTAATTTTAACCGTAACCGGGTTCCCAACGAAAGGCCAACGGTCACTGGAAATGTCAGGTTTGAGAAGGGGACATTACAGTCCGCCCTCCCCAAGATTGCTTGTCCTCAAGCAATTGCAAACTAGGATACTGCAATATCTCATCACTTTCCCAAGTTGCATCCTCCATAGGCAGGTTCTTCCACTTAACCAAACATTCTCTGATAGTTCTATTCCTCAAAGAACGTTCTCTGACATCAAGTATCTCTTCTGGAACTAGAACCAACTGTCCCTCTTCATCCAATGGTGGCAACTGTGAAGAAGCAACCACATTGTGTCCAAGTGCCTTCTTGAGGCGAGACACGTGGAAGACGTTATGCACTCTGCTATCTGTAGGTAGTTCTAATTCATAAGCTACTGCCCCAACTTTTCTGATGACCCTGAACGGCCCATAGAAGCGAGGTTTGAGCTTCTCAGCTCCACTCTTCTTGAGAGTAGACTGTCTATAAGGTTGTAAATGAAGATAGACCATATCCCCAACCTCAAACGAATGCTCAACACGCCTCTGATCAGCATACAACTTCTGCTGATTTTGTGCAATCTGCAAATTATCCTTCAAGGATCTCATTATGTCTTGACTATGCTGCAACAAGTCCTTGGCTAAAGGTGCTTTGCTGTCACCAAACACCAAATCTGCAAAACTGGGTGCTTCATATCCATAAAGTGCCAAGAAAGGCGACATCTTGATTGACATATGAAAGGTAGAGTTGTAGCAGTACTCGCCTATATGCAGCCACTTAACCCAAGCTTTCTGCTGTTCTGACACATAATTTCTCAAGTAGCCTTCCAACCACTTGTTCACCACTTCTGTCTGCCCATCAGTTTGGGGGTGATAACTCGTGCTTGGAGTGAGCACAGTACCACTCATTCTGAAAACTTCCTGCCAAAAGGTACTTAGGAACTTGTTGTCCCTATCACTTACAATATTCTTTGGCAACCCATGCAGCCTAAACACTTCTCGAAAAAACAAATCTGCAACTTGGGCTGCAGAAAAAGTGCTGGTAATGGCAAAGAAATGAGCAAACTTGGTTAATCTGTCAACTACTACGTAAATGCAATCCTTCCCTTGGGCCTTGGGTAACCCAGTGATGAAATCCATTGAAATGCTTTCCCATTTTTGATTGGGAATTGGAAGTGGTTGCAGCAAACCGGCTGGTAATGTATGCTCATTTTTATTCGCTTGACAAACAGGACATTCCTGAATGTAGCGTTGAACCTCTCTCTTCAAACCTTTCCAAAGGCGGCTGGGATCTTTTGGGTTATTTGAAAGGCGGTGTGGTGGATGATAAGCGAGAGATTCCGAAGTCTTTGTTGGTGAGATGCGTGCGGAAGGGTTGCCTTATGGATCGTCCTCAATGCGGTGCGCCGTCGTGGAGAGTGCGCGGCTGAATCGCGGTTTGTGAAACTGATTTTAGCATAATCCAGCAAAAAGCAACATGTCTCTCAATGCGATAAGCTCTCACATAATAAACTAAAGATGAATATACGGAAAACATAAACCCACGACATTATTTTTCCCTTTGACATATTCAATGTCAAAGTCGTAAGCTTGAAGCTTACTCACCCATTTTTGTTGCCTCTCATTTAGGTCTTTCTGGTGCATGAAATGCTTGAGGCTATTGTGGTCCGTCTTAACCACGAACTTATTTCCCACCAAGTACTGCCTGAACTTGGCTAATGCATGCATAATGGCAAGCATTTCTTTATCATAGATTGAGTATGTCCTTTCAACACCCCGTAATTTTCTGCTCTCAAACACGATAGGGTGTTTGTCTTGCATCAGGACAGCCCCCACTCCTTCACCTGATGCATCACATTGCAGCTCGAATGGCTTGGAGAAATCCGGAATAGCCAGGACTGGACACGAGCTCATGATCCTCTTGAATTTATCAAAAACAATTTGAGCCTTTTCTGACCAAGCAAAGGCTCCCTTTTTGGTGAGATTAGTAAGGGGAGCAGCATTCTGTGAATACCCTTTTACGAATCTCCGATAAAAACCACAAAGACCCAGAAAACCTTTCAACTGAGTCAAGCTCTCAGGAGGTGGCCAATCAACTACTGCTTTGATTTTTTCCGGATCCACCTTTACTCCCTCAGCACTGATTATGTGGCCAAGGTACAGTAACTCCACCATTCCAAATTCACATTTGGAAGCTTTGGCAAATAAGCTCTCAGATTCCATGATACTAAGCACTTCCTCCAAGTGCTTGAGGTGATCCTCCCAAGTCTTGCTGTAGATCAGAATATCATCAAAAAATATCAGCACAAATCTTCGTAACTGATTCTGAAAGACACGGTTCATGCAAGACTGAAAGGTAGCCGGAGCGTTAGTCAACCCAAATGGCATGACTAAGAATTCAAAATGTCCATAGTGACATTTGAAAGCTGTCTTTTCCACATCTGATCCCCTCATTCGTATCTGATGGTAACCCGACCTCAGATCAATCTTCGAAAAGAACTTAGCCCCATGTAGCTCATCAATGAGCTCATCTAATGCAGAATGGGGTATCTAATGCGTGATGGTGCTGGTTCCAATACGATAGTCCACATCGCATATGAAACATCCACTTTGTTTCTTCACAAGAACCACGCAGATGCAAAGGGCTCTTACTTGGAAATGTGAAACCATCTCCAAAAGTTCACCGGATGTTCTTCTGAATGCCATCCTTTTGCCTCTTGGATCTGGAAATATGGGTTATGATCACCGGTTTAGCTCGCTTCCTTGAGCTCTCTATGATGTGTTTTGAACCTCTCCCTGATGGAGGAGTCAATTAAATCGCAAAACAGCATAGCTGGTGATGGTAGATATCGGAGGGATGCTCTGTTTTGGTTTCCGGTACGGACTGACTGGAGATCATGCGCTCCATGACCCTCCCTTGATCATGACGTATCAACTTCGCCATCCTCTTGAATGACACAATCCGAGGGCCACCATTTGACATTCCTCTCAACACCACCTTCTTTCCATCGGATTGAAACTTCAACTCCATAGTTTGCAGATTTAGAGAGATCTCTCCAAGAGATCGCAGCCATTGAATGCCAAGGACAACATCCGTATCTCCAATATTGACCACGTAGAAGTCATCCTTGACTTCGTAATTGCCCAATTGCATTGACATGTTTGGAATCCTCTTGGTGCATGAAATGTGAAACCCATCCGCAACCATAACTCTAAACCCTTCAAAGTCTTCTGTTTGCAATCCTTTCTTTGCCACCACAACTTCGTCTATGAAGTTATGTGTTGCTCCAGTGTCAATTAAAGCAACAATACGCTGCCCTTTGATCATCCCACGAACTTTAAAAGACTCATTCTTTTGGAAGCTCGAAAGTTGAGCCAATGTACCACCACTTTCTTTTTCACCTTCAGACTCTTCAAGAGTTTTTTCTTCATCGCTGTCCTCAAAATCAGCTTGCTGATTAGAAAAATCAGAATTGCTTTCATCAGCTGTATAGAACTCAATTTGATGGATTTTAGCACCCTTTGGGCACACATGATCTTGGGACCATTTTTCCCAACAACGGAAACATAACCCCTTCCTTCGGAGTTCATTGATAGTCTCTGGATCCAATCTTGAGCCATGAGGTTTCTGTGGTTTAAACTCCTTATGGTGAGGCTTTTGATGAAACTTTTTCCCTCTATCCCCTTTGTGAAAGGCTGGTTTGGAATGGAACTTTGCTTTGGGAGAAGCCCACTCCATGTTTCTAGCTTTTTTCATTGCCTCTTGTAAGGACGGTGGATCAAAAGCTTTGATCCAACCCTTGAGTTGCTCCATCAATCCTTCAGTGAATAGGATCACTAATCTTCTTTCTGTGATTCCAGTGGCCATAACTGAAAGTCTTTGAAACTCAGCTATGTAGGCATCAACAGTGCCATACTGTCTCAACTGTGCCAACTCCCTAAAATGCACTTCTGGATCCTTCTTCTCGAACCTCTCAATGAGTCTATTGGTGAACTCATCGTAGCTAGTGATAGACCCATGACCTAAGGTGACTAAGCCATGGTACCACCACTCATGCGCCACCCCATCTAGGTGTAGCGTAGCGAATCTAATCGCTTCTTCTTCAGCCATTGGCCTAAGAGCCAAGTAGTTGTCTAGTTTTTGTAACCAAGCTCGAGCAGAATTATTACCGCTTCCATCAAAATGGGCAAGCGTAACCTTGTTGATAGCTTGATTCCAGTCTCCTTGTGCTGAGGTTCTTCTTTGATCATAATTTCTCCCTTGGCCTCTATCCTTCCTTCTATACTCCATGTAATCATTGAAGGACATGTCAAGTTTGACCTCATCAGGAAGGGTGTCATACTTCGTACTGCCTATCCTCACCCTCTCCAAAGATGAAACATTTTCTTCGGGGTCAGGCTGTGGGTTAGCTGGTGCCAAGAACGTGGGTTTGAATGGTCTAGCAGAAATGTAAGTGTTGCTCCCTGAAGGTTGGGCAACACGACCATTGTGCTGGTTGGAAGCACTGTGCTCCCCGGCATGCCCTGTATTGTTTTGTGGAGTATTGGGACCCAATCTCCCCAACATGAGAGAAAACATATCCAACAAAGCATCCATCTTCTTATTGAGTCCTTGACCTAGATTGGCTGAATTGTCTATACCTTTCCCACTGTCACCTCTGTTGCCAGAGCTTCTTTCATTATCCCCCATTTCTGTTTCTTGTGAAGGCTCCCAATTAGCCCTCAAAATCTCTGAAGCTGTTTGACCTTCTGGGGCTTGATGCAACTGTGACTGAACTGTGCCTCTCTTGTAAACTCTTGCCAAATACCTCTGTTCTCTGTCACTCATAGAAAGCTGATTTCACAGGATGGCAGGATACGTGGCTCTGATACCACTGAAATATTCCGAGCCAAATTTTTTTTTTGTTTTTCAAATTAACAGATTTCCAATTACAACAGTGCACCCATTAAGGTTAGATGTATAAACCAAAACGTGCAAGAAAACAACTCTAACCAGAATGGCGCCGATGATGGCGAGCATTGGTCAGAGGGTCTTCTACTCTAAAAACAGAAAGGAACTCGACGTCAAGTATGTGCTACCCAATCCAATGCGGAGTGAGGGGCGACCATATGACGGAGTGATTACAGAAAGCAAAGCTTGAAATGAAATGCTGAATACTGAAACTACTCAACACCCAGAATGTGCTTGCTCACCCGAAATGGGAAGTAGCTACCATAGGGCGGAGTTATACTATTTCAAACTAATACTGAAAGCAAGAACGAGTATTACAAATAATGACAAAGCAATATTAAGAACACTGGTCAGTACTACTGCCAGTTTACAAATATAATTATTGCCTGCAATGTCAAGATATCAGATGCTTTTCAAATGGAACATTCAACAATGAATCTGCTACAATCTTAAGTAATTCACAGTGCCAAAATCAAATCAGATGATGCAGATTTCTGTAGACAGTTTGACAGATCTGCACTTTTCACTTTCTAACCAGCAGCATACAGATTCACTAATTGATTCATAAAACACTCAATCCTTACCCAATTAACCTACTCTTGGATGCAAAACAAAGCTAATGATGAGGCGCCTAGAATGGATACAAGAAACAGACCTAAAATGCCAATATTAAATATTGCACGAATTCCAATGCTAGGCTGAATGGTACGGCCCAGCAAGAAGTTCGACTTCTTCTCATAAATTCAATACTCCTCTAAAAATTCTAAGATCTGGAGAATATTGGCGCTTGTTACAAACTCAGCTAATGATGCAATACCCAGAACGATACTTTTTGTCTTTTTGAGACATGAGCAAAACATGAAATCTGCTGTTCACTAGAATGCAACTTTAAAATACCTCTAATATGCAGAATCAGAAACTAAAGGATTACAATGACGTTTACAATGCACAATATTCAATAATTCACAAACTAGACTAAGAATCACCACTTGATGTTGTCTTGCAAACACGAAGCGATGCCCGAGCTAGGAGGCCTTCATTCCTCGAAGCGATTCCAGAGCCAATCCGGCAGCATAACAGTATAGTCGTCCAAAGATATGAAATGATGCACCAAGACTCCCTTTTATAATTCTTCCGTTGACTTCACAAAACCCTAAAATCTGCTTTTAGGTCAAAACCCAATTCCCTCAAGGATGGGCGTACTTTTCCTTCAAAGCTTTAGTTTTGACATTTTAATTAAATATCATTCTTGAAATATGCGCCCCTCATACCCTTGCTTTGACTTAGGGAATAATTAAATCATCTCTTAATGAGGGCGCCACCCTCAAGGACCCACTTTTAAAAACAACATTAAGTCATTAATCTAGGCCCATAGTCAACATTAAAATATAATATTCAAAACGTGACTTTTTAATTAAATGACTTAACTTATCCCTCCGAGTGTGCCCTGAAGCCAACTGAGCCAACATCTGATCAAACTGAAGCAGGAAGTCAACCGAGCTGAACTCATCTGGAAAGCTGCCAAAAATAGAATTTACTAAAAATAGTAAATTCCAAAAAGTGCTCTGAATGCCGAGATGAACCTACCACTGCGAAGCTCTCTGAAAACCCAGAAAGAATCTGCCATTGAATCCACCATCTCTGAGCAATGACCTCCTCAAAATTAGGAAACCCTAATTTTAACTTCCGACTAGCCTTCGGGTTCCCAACGAAAGGCCAACGGTCACTGGAAATGTCAGGTTTGAGAAGGGGACATTACAGGGTCCTTGAACAGATGTTGCAAATCTTGATGAGAAATAAACAAAAGCTGCAATAGACTTACCGACAAGCCATGTTCTCCTCCATTTTGTTAGTCAATGATGTGTGTTGAATCCAAGATGAATGGTAAAGGAAAATGCATATTTGTTTATCTCATCCATAACAACATAACTGTAATCTTTACCACGTTCTTTGGGTAGATTCATGATGGGGTCCTTGAATAGATGTTCCAAGTCTTGATGAGAAATAAACAAAAGCTGCAATAGACTTACTGACAAGCCATGTTCTCCTCCATTTTGTTAGTCAATGATGTCCCCCTTGTGCTTGTGATCCTCATTTGTGAAGACCCTCCATGATAATCTCTCTCACATAATTACAAATATTGTAGGGTCTATGATATCTCACCATGGGTGTATCACGCACTGCTTTCAAGATCCTTTGCTTCATCTTAGACCCATGTATTGAAAAGGATATATTCTTATACAAAATGCAACCACTTACTGGCACATTTGTTTCATCATCACATTTCCATCTAAAATGTTAGTAGCAGATGTATCTTTAGCAAATTCCATTATTTTAGAATTTTTCCAATCACCAAAGTTGACATTAATAGAACAAGGGGTGGAAATCATAGAAAATGCACCAATAGCTGCATCCTTTTCCCCTTTCATGTGTTCTATTTCAAATTCATAAACTTGGGGTTTCCTTACCTGTTTCAGTCTTGGGGATTGGCAATTCCCTAGCCTCAGTCTTTCTTGTGAGCTTCTACTACACTACTCTGATGCTATCACAATTGGGAAGCCTTGAACCATGAGATATCTCTGTATTCATCACATAGATTGCGTCATCAATAAACCAATGGAAACTAGAAGGTTGAGATTTATTCCTGTTTTCCTATTGAAACCATTCTTCATGTTGACCCAAATCTATGTAGCTATTCTTTGAAATAATCATTTCCGATTCCTAGTCAGTTGTGTCATCCTCTAGTTGCTTTCCCATCCATCCTGAATAAGCCCAACTTTGTACCTACATCTTCTGATATTGCTGGAAGCTATTTTAAATCAAATTCCTCTCAGAGCCTCATAAGCTCTTGAACTACTTGTTCAATTTCCTTAGCCCTTGCTTCATTTTTCTTGCTTCCTAGCACTTGCTATTGCCTCAAGCTTATTTTTCCTAGAGGAGTGCTCTATGGGTTTTTTCCAAAGTGTCCTTGGTTGTTTGAAGATCAAAGGTGATTTCCTCAACCTTTTCTGCCTTTTCCTCAAATGCATATAGGGCCATCTTTGCAATTCTAATGATGGTCTTTAATCAGCTATAGATATTTTGATTTCATTCATTTCCAAGGTATTCTTCACTACCAATAGATTTACAAGAGTGATTGTATGCTTGGTCCCAATAATATTGGCTTCAGTTGTCTTCTAAGCCTTCTCAAAGCTTAGAGAAAGCTCTTCAATGAGCCTTTTCATGCTATCTAGCTCAGTTAAACTTACATCTCTTTCTCACATGTTACCAACAAATGCTATTTCCATTCATGTAGCTTAATAGATCCCTATGAAACATTGGAAAGATGATGTTTCTTGTTGTGCTCTTGGTTGCTAGCCTGTACACATAAGAAGGTCTCGGAAATATTCCCAAGAATGGAGGAAAAGTTATCTGTAGACGCCACATGACCTTCTAAAGTAATTGGGATATCTTTCCCTTTGTAACAATGGTCTACATACTTGAGCTGATGTAATTCTAATGCTACTGATTTCTCATGCGCCCCACTTGAGTTAACCACTTAAGGGTAGTTCTGAATCATCGAATTTTGACTCTTTCTGTAATATCCCACCCCTTTCCCAGGATATTTGCTAACAAATCTACCTGTCTGGTTTGTATTGGTTTAATGATTGTTTTGAGTGTTTTTTGCAATATATTGCCAAGAAGAAAAGAAATGCAAATACAACATATGCCAATGCCGAATTGAAGAAATGCTGAAGCAAAGACATTAAGATAACAATTCAGATTTTATTGATACTTCAGAAAAATACATTATCAATAATACCTGGGAGCCATAGCTTTAATTTGCAAATCTGGAAATTGTTATCAGCAATCTGACAAACCCTTGATGTGACCGCCCAGCATGAAATAGTGAGTTCTCCTCCCTTAAAATGCAGCTGATATAAACCTATGGTCTGGCCGCCCTCAGTAGAGGTGAAATGGAGCAAAGAACCTAGGCATTTCAGCCTGAGGACAAAACGCCACCCTCTTGTAACTGTACGGCCTTGGAGGGAATGACTTATATGGCTTGGCTGAAGCAAAAGGTACGTCCTAGCAAGATGTAAACCTCAATAAAATCCTTCAATAGCAGATATGATTCTGATCTTAAACATTGTTCTCCTCAAACCTTGAAATATACTTCACTTTTTTGCATAATGTGACTTCAAAAGCAAAGCCACCTAAAACAACCACCCTTGGATGCTATCTCACACCTGTAGGTTGCTCAAATCATAGAGAATGGACGTTCTCCATAATCAAATTGAAGGAAAACCCTGGTTTTCTTCTCCAAATGCCAAAGCACCAAAAGTAATTTTCAAGTGTTGAATGAATGAATGCTTTTCATGCTTTTTTACAAGCTTTTATACCTCCTCCTCAAAAGGCACAATTTCCCAAGTGCAATTAAATCATTAAAATATAATTAAACATTTTCTTTTGTTGTGACTTTATTATATAACTTTCATTTGGGCAACTTTCATTTGGGCGCTATAAACCATGACTTGTATTATTTGACTTAATATCATTAAATAACCCTTTAATAATAAAGTCAAATAAATCATTATATAATCACTTTATAATTAATTATTATTAAAGTATAACTTTAATAATAATTATAATATCACAACTTCCACAAGAGTCATCATTTACTGATTTTGTCAGTGCTAGGAGGAAGCCCTCTGAAACCTCTGCTCACCTGGGTGCTTTACTATAAATAGTAAGGTTGGCCTCTATCACCCAACTGACTTACTATAAATAGTAAGCGTATAAAAACGGAGCTAGAAACCCATGGGGATGATCACCTCAGAATATGCCAACGAATTGGAGAAGAAAACACAAAAAACTACCATCTGGAGAACTCATTAACACCCATATAAGGCCCTCTAACCACCATTATTAGCCTACGAGGACTTGATGATAGGCTAATTTGTCAAATATTGACGCAAGCTAAAAAGGGGACATTACACTTTCTCATGGGAAATTGCACTATTGCTTCCCAAGTATTAAGAGCTTGGCTATTAGTTA
>VDFB02127871.1:0-34430 GCA_007258455.2 Sequoia sempervirens
TATGGGGCACTCCTATTAGTGAGATGTATGGGATTGCATCATTTCAGTAGTGCCCTAAGGCTACCCCTCAGGGGGAGTAGCTAGATATTACTGGCATGGATTCCAGATCAAGGGAAGCAAGTGCACATTCAGTTTGTTTCGAGCAGCAGAGTGCAAATATGTGCCCCTTCTCATTGATGTCAAAGGGGGAGAGACATCATGAGAAAAACTCAAGGGGAGATAGAGTTCAAGGAATGTTGTGTAGGTTGTCTAATCTAAGAAAAGGGAGAGATCAAGTCATGTGAAAGAGAGCATATTGCAAGGACAACCGAGAGTAGGAAAAGTTGTGTAGGTTGTCTAATCATAAAAAATAAAGGAGAATGCTGGAATGGATTGGATGTTGTATTTGATGGTTTTTCACATCATGTGTTGGCATCAATGAAAAAGGGGTATATTTTTGCAAATATGTGTCTAACTGATGTTTTCATTGATGTCAACACAATATAGGTTTTTGTAGTGAAAGGACACAAGTGATTGCAAATTCAGAATATGATATGGTATGTGTTCATAATGTACTCTAGTGTGTGCTCTTCATTTCTACTATGTTGATCCTATGCAAATGCAGATCTTATTTTTTGTTCAAGGATATCCATGGGTGATATATCCTGGATTACAACTACTAGTTTGATGAAGAGTGAAAGTTGAGTTCACCGGTTTGTGAACTGATCCGACAAAGTTGGTTATCTAAGGACTGGGAGAATTATATATACTTTGTAGTCCTCTACTGATTTGTTTCGAGTCTTGTGTATTTGGAAGAAGGTCTATAATGGGGTAATTTGTGCTCTATCAATAATGCCCATGGTTTGGTGCTCTGGTATGGAGATTGAGTGAGCCTTTGGTATGCTATGTTCCAAGTTTGAGTCTTTGGTAAGAATGATCTAGTAGCTTGGTTCGCATTTCTTGCATATTGATTATCTTTGTCTGCGGATTAGAAGTTATTTAGAGGCATGCCTAAAGTTGGTATGATCCATGTTGGAGCATCTGGTATGAAGAGTTGAGTGAGTTATGTTCACCAAAGTGAAGACTTCTTTATCTGTACAGTGAATGCATTATGCTTCACATTCCTCTGCATGTAGATCTTTTGATCTATAGTTCTAGAATTAGGTATGTAATTTTTTTATGTTCCCTCAACTCAAACAATTCTTGATTTTGTGTTCTAGAAGTGATCTCTTCAATATGACAGTGTTGTTTGAAGTGTTCTAATTTGATAACCCTATAGATAATGTTTTTAGAGCTTGCGTTGAGATTGTAGTGAGCTTGTGGATGTCTCTTGATCGTGTTTCTACCTTTTGATTAGTCTGCAAGATAATCGATGGCCAGTGCTCACACTTGATGGTTTGGTTTGTGTAAATAGGGGTTTCAAGTAGGTGATCGACATGTGAACAAAATCAAATCACCTAACTAATTGACAGGTGAGCATTTAATGAAGACGGCGCCAAAAAGGTGACATGCTCAATCAAAATAAAATCTGGTCGAATGAACAAAAGAGGAATTAAATGCATAGTGGACTTTGGGGTTGAAAAGAGAGCTAAATTTGGTAAATTCTTGATGACAAGGTTGATTGGTGTGCAACCTGATGATTAGTGTGCAACCCAATGTGAGATATGGAAAATCTGATTGGATGCCATCATTAATGGATAAAATAGTAAGTGGGCAGCTCGATGATCTGACATTTGTTGATGAAGATTGTAGTGAAAAACCCTAATAGGAGTTTTGACTCTTATGAAATATACGAAGGTATGAGTTAGGAAAGAGATTTACTGAGTGTGTGTGCTTGAATGAAGAAGAAAGCGAAAAATGTAATAGAGAAGAAGAATCATAAAAATACAAGAATCTGATTACAGTTGTGTGAGAGAGAACATGAGAGAAAAGTATAATGTGTTGAATCGATGCATCATAGGTTGAGCAGAACCATGTTATGCATATTTGATTGAAAATATTTGTAAGAGGTTGTAGCCTCGATTAATACTGAGTTGCAGCTCATTTCAGGGTGTTGTAGCATCCTTGAAGTTATAACTTTTAAACAAGGATTTTTTGCTTCCTTGGGTTGCAACCCTAAACATTGTAACTGAACGTTGATGCTTGTGAGGCTGGATTAGGACAGTAGATCCTAGCAGTATTTCTCACTGTGGCTTTTCCCATCTTGGATTTTCCATGTACATATTGTGTTATGTGTTGATCTCTTTTGTGCTTGTGGTTTTTGTAACTATTAGTATTTCAATCTACACATTTGAGTTTAAGGTTGAATCTACAAAAAGGTTTTAAGAACTAAAATTTTAGTATCTACTGATTCACCCCCTCTCAGTAGATCATTGTGTTCTAATAGGGTAGTGATTAAAATTTGTTCTAACATGAAGGAGAACTTCCTTAGTATAGTTGAAAAATAAATTCACCAACTCCTAAAATTAAGGTATCTTAGGTTGACCTAGACATTGTTTTAGCTTGAAAGGTTGACTTTAATATTTTTGTCCCCTTTGAGGACTCCAAATCCTAAATATAGATTATTGTGTGGTCTATTCTACCCTATAATTGGTATAAACTAAAATTTTATGGAGCCTCAACAGGGAATATTAGCTTGGTAGATGGTAAAGGGGTGCTAAGAGACAATAAAGGTTATATGATTGTAGTATTTGCAATTAATTTGTGTACTCGAACAAGCCACTTCACTAAACTTGTAGTTTACAATAAATTAAGAATTACCCACATTTTTGGTGTTCAATCCTTAATAGTTGAAGGGGATTCTACAACCATAATAAACTACATAAAGAAGAAATACCAACCTTTTTGGATGATAAAGGCCTAATAAAGGACCTAGATTGATATTATTAAAAGCATAAGAAATACTAGTATTGTCTATATTTTTAGAAAAGCTAATAAAGTAGCTAATTTTTGTGTGGATTGGGGAGACTACCACTATGGTACCACTAACCATTCAATGTATGAAATATACCTCTTGGAAGTCAATAAATTTAATGATGATGAGATTAGAAATCATTAATATTTACTATTCAAATTTGATGATGATGATTTGGGTAATCAATCACATGAAGGAAGTTCATCTTATTATGATGGGTTTATGTGATTTTATCCCTCTACTATCTTATATTCATGTGTCACTTTTATGGTATTTGGTAAACAAGGAATTGTTGTGATTTGGCAGGGTAGAGACATTAGTGAGTTATTGTGTATTCAAGGTAAATTCAATAGGTAATTTAAAATAATGGGAGGTGATATGAATTATGTTGAGCCCATCAGTTATAGTAATACAAAGGAAAACTAGAGAATTTGGAAGATTTTTATGAATGGGGGTTTAATTCCTTACCTAGAGATACTAGAGAGTTTAAAGTTATTAATGATTGTTTGGCTTAGGTTGTGGGTTTCTCTGTGATGAGGGACAAAAAATATAGAGATGGGTGCTACTAGGGATGATACCATCTCCATTTTCTTAAAGAATGGTAAATAATTTTGAAAAAAATATGCTCAATAAATACTAAGAGTTCATTTAAGCCCCTATAAGACGAGGTTTCTATATGTATCGTAAGACATGAAAATTTTAAAGGTGTATTTAATTTTATGTATTTGCATCATTTTGTCCTATTTAATCACTTTAGACAAATGATTATTTTTTTTCCTTTGTATTTATTTTCTTCCCTAGATAATTCACTCAAGGAATTCCATAAGGGGATTTTTTTAATCTTAGTAAAGTTTTTTAGAGTCATGAGTTACAAGGATCATCACTAGGATGTTACAAGGAAGGAGGTGACGAAAATAATAAAGGTGGATTATTATTTTTCTACTTTTGAGAATTATGATAACATAGATGACACCTAGGAGGCTAGGGAGGAGGTTTCTTTCATAGATTTAGACATTGAGTAATCCCTACCATGGATAGTAGTTCAAATATTTATTAAATGGGATTACATAATAACAAGGTGGTAGAATATGATTTTATGTAAATTGAGAAGGTAAAGAAGGGTGACCCCATCAAGTGTAAATCCTAGGCTCCTATTAGGGCTTCAATTGATATTTCTAGAGAGGATGAAAGAAATATTGGAGACCACATCAAAGTTTAGATGTAGGACCATAGGACTATAAATAAAAATGTTAAGAAAATGGGCATTAATATTATGAAAAACCTAGGCATTTGAAGGATCTAGTTACTAAGGGGAAAGGAAACACCAAGTTTTTCCTAGAACTATTTGTTGGTGTTCCCTTATTTGGTATCTTTGATCTATTTCCACCCCTTCTTGAGGGATTTTCCTTACTTGAGTCCAAGAGTTCCTCTTTAAATGAATTATTTAATTGTGAACCATGATATTCAAAATATGGGGACCTTACAAGGAGGTTATGAGGCGCAACACAACCTCATCAAATGGTTTTTTATTGAAATTAAAAAAAAATTATATAAATATATAGAGGATACAAATGAAATAGGATGGGAAAATAAAAATTAAAAAGGAGCATGTTTATAGTTTTGAAAAATGGGATTTCATCCCTTAGGTTAACAAATTGTTCAATGAATGCAACAAGCAAAAGTTTAAAATTGAAACCTTGAGTGAAGAATTAAAATATGGCTAGGATTACTACAATAATAGACTGAGCCTACTAGATTAGGAAATGAAGATAATAAAATAAAACCTAAATAAGGTTATTGAAGTCATTAAGTGTAACATTCAAAATAGCATGGAAAAGATCAATATCGTGATTGAGAAGCTAAAGAAGACTAATGAAGAATTGGAGATTCATATTTTGAAGGTTAAAGATATGAATATATGTCTTAGTGTTATAATGAGGAGTAGTAGTAAAATAATCCATGGAGAAGAAGAAATGGAGTTGCATTATTTTTTGGACTTGTAAGATAAATTTTATAAATAGGAACTGGAAGCTACAATTTTTTTGAAAATTTTGTAGATCTCTAGTCTAGTGTCTTGTTTTGTGTTATTTTTGGTTGTTTATGTACCTTAATACAATTTCATTATTTTTATGGTGGTTTATTAATACTTTTGTAGTTGTAAAGGGTTTCAAGCCACCTTCAAAACCTATTTCACTAATTTTAATTAAGAATAGCTTAACTAGGGTCAAAAAATCAAATGGGATGTCCAATTCTAATATCAATCAATACCGACAAGTGGCTAGACTAAAACCCTCAAAGAAAAGGGATAAAAGTTGAAATATACCAAAATCCTTGATGTTGTGCCCAAATCGTGTGGATATTTAAGTCTATTTTATAATTTAGTAATTATTCTAGTCATTAGATGAAAGTAAATTTGAGAAAAAGAAAATTTAAAAGATGTATAGTGCCACTAGATCCTTAATGTCCTTATGTGTTGTAATATTAGTTCTCTCTTGTTTTGGAATATTTAGAGGTATTTTATCACAAGAGGAGTCAATGTTATTGATATTTTAGAAAATAAGATTATAAAATAAGGATAGATTTGGAGAATGAGAGTGTAGAAATATAGGAACTAAAATAGAAGATACTCTTAGACGAGTATACAAAAATGAATCAAACCTTTGAGGTGAAGAGAAAGGAAAATTATATAGGAGATCAATTTTAAGATTGTTAGAATTGTGAAAACTCACAAGATGAAGGATCAAACAACAAACAAGAACACCTTCCACACATGAGAGTTGCAAATAAGGATTTGTTATTTCCTCAACCAGAAAAACTTACAAGAGATGCCAAGATCTTTCACTGAACTTCTAGAGAGACTAATACAATGAAGGAGAGTGCTTATAAGAGAAAAAATTAAATGAGAAAGGTATTAGATCATGACAAGTGTCAACATCACATGTGATAAGGCATAATAATATGATAATAGCTCAAGCTAATAAAATAAAATAAAAACACTCCTAAGTTTAGTTTAAACCTTGTGCATAAAGTGAAATTTTCCTAATCATCAATTAACGATTAATTAATTATTAGCTAATGAATGATTACTCTGTCACCCCCATTTAATTGTAACTTTGAGAGTAGCTAAGAACTGTAAAAAGTGAATACATAAAAATCAAAGAATACATGAATGGGTCTAAAAAAATGAGGCCTGATGAGGTACCCATTTACAAACAATCTAATCTCTCATAACTAGATAAAAGGGGAAAAATCATGTGAAAAACTCCTCTCCAAAAGAGAGAAAGGAAAACAAAGGACTAAGAAACCTCTAAAATGGTATCCCAAAAATAATAGGAGCATGAAGAACAATGTTGAAGCATAAATAAGTTGTAGACAACTATCTAATGAAAAACCTCCTTTGAAACAAATGATGATTGGGATCAATAAGACAAGAATATGCATGAGTTTTGATGCAAAGAAGGGAGGAGTTAATAAAAAAAAACACAATTTAAACAATTTGGAACAATCTTTTAGTCTTCACAACTCCAACTTGGTGTCAAACTCTTATTTCACTCATATTCCCTTGTAGCATTCCAAACAATGATTTTTGACCATATCTTTCTAAAAAAAACTTCTAACCCACAAAAAAACTACCATTTCAGATACCCTTTATCCTATACTTTGACTTATTTTATTTTTTTAGATTCTTGTTTCAAAACATACCCTCCAAAAATGGATTGCTACACTGAAAAGAGGCTCAATTAGCCCTATTTTTCAAAGCAAGACCAAACCAAACACTCTTCCAACCTTAAATATCCATTTTAGGAACTCAACCAAGTTACAAAAGGTCTAAATCAATTATTTTTGTCCAAAGGAATGCCCAGAAATTCATCAAACTACAAAACCCTTACTTAGGTATATTAGGCTTGCCACATAGGGGTTTACTGAAACTACCAACTCCAAGCCTCCACTCTGCAAACCAACACTTCAAACACATCAAATATGAACTGAAAAAACTTTTCCCACCATTAAATGACCAATCCCAAAATCTTTTGAACAAACCCTAGCATCTACACTCTTTTGCTTGAAAACATGTAAAGTTCACCCTAGGGTATCACCATATTAGCCCAAAACCTCCTTCTCTACAACTACAAACCTACTAACATGAAAGAAGAATCTAACTAACACCATTACAATTACTTTTAGATCATTTCATTGGTGGAATGGTCAATTATCCCATTTTCTTACCCTCAAACCCTCAAAATAGGGTTACCAACCCGCTTTCAATATTTTGGCTCTAAAATCCACCTAACTTGATGAAATTCAGTAAAATAAAAACCAATACACTCTTAGTTCAAACCTCAATCAAATTCAATATCCTTTAGATTAGTATTCCATTGTACAGAATCGTACAGCAACCTGTAGTAGCAAAATTGAATGAAAACACATAGAAAATTGGAGATTTCTTTATTACTTTCAACAAAATTCACTTCCAGAAAACTGCCTCAAAGTTTGTGAGGTATATTTAAATTGAACACACCCAAAATCAACCAACCCAACTGACTCAAACCACCATTTAAAATTTTTGACCGTTGGACTTCCCATTTCTTGCATTTTTGTAATTTTGTGCATGACAAAATTTGCAAGATTTTACAATATTAGCAAGATTAACCCCATATGACTCTAATTACATTGAAAATGGTCTATTATGACCTTATTATATGACATTTAGACTCAACAAACCAAAAAATTAACCTAAGACCATATTTACATAAGTTGACATGGTGCCCCTGCACCAAGTTCCCCCAATGACACTACTTGAACAATGATCATATGGTAAAAAAAGTAAAATATGTGGCAGTTGAAGATACAAATGGCACATGAATCTTCATCAATTACCCCAACAACACTACTCAACCATAGAAGATGCAAGTAAAAAATATAGGTACCAATTGTTTAAATCTTGAATATTGATCTAGTGAAAATAGAAAGTTGCCTCTAGAAACATGAATGCAAGAGTTTCCATATGGTAAATGATCCATCTCACTGAAATGCATGGGTAACCAACTGTTGCATCTACCTAGTACATAAGAACAAAAATTAGATACATAGATCACTCAAAAAAGAATATAAGGAAGAATTAGCACCAATAGTAGAAACCCCCCATAATGCTGACAAGGGAGAGCCATGATAGGGACAATGAAACTCAATCACCAAGAAGTGCGTGAAGGAGAAAAAAGAACATTTGAACATGCACATAAAAATATATGCAACTAAAAAGGGTGTGCAAACTAAGACACACATGCATGATGCAAGAATCGCTAGGATTCGATCTTGTAGTGGAAGGGAAACTCACTGGACAAAGGTTTGATGGAAAAAAAAAGGAACTACACAAACCCCATGACACTTTATAACATAATGCGAGTACAAAAGGCAAAAAAAGATATGCAAAATACCCATAAAAGAGACACCAATGGAATTGTATCTTAGTACATCTACAAAATAGAAAGTTCTTACAAAAGATATCTACAATGCCCAAATCGGATATAATGATGGAAATACATGTAGAATAGCCAAAAAAAAGTTATCCCATAAAAAAGAAAGCTTTCATGAGCTAAAACATCCAATTAATTCACCAAAATGTGAAAACACAAAAAATTGAATAAAATTTACCTAAAGAAAAATATGGAAAAAGTGCATAGATATTTGTAAATACCTCTAAAAGACCTTTCCAACACCTTAAGAATCACAAAAAATAGAGAAATTGGTAAAATTTACAAGCTCGATAGTGAAAACAAAATATCTAACTTTAATAGGTTGTAGAATGAAGCAACAATAAAATGTGGCAATAAGATTCACATCACTAAAAAGTACATAGAACCACCTTTCTGATGATATCTCGTTCACCCACTTTTGATACTGTATGCCCAAGTTATGGCCAAAAATTAAATTTCTCTCTTAAGCCAAATGGGGGCTAGGAGGGGGGCTTGTTGGGTGTATGTATCACTGACATCATGTTGACTTCAACACGATTTTAGTTGAATATTCTCCACCACTTGAAAAAAACCTAGCCTCAAAAAAGAACACAATTGATGGAATATGCTAGAAGATAACGAAATATCCTTCCAAATGCACTAAAGTGTATAGATAATTTCTTGGAAAATATTCCCCCGAGTTGAAAAAATGCCACCAGAAAAGAACCCTATAAAAAAAATGTGAAATATTGAAAAAAAATTATAGTCATTGAGTGACCATAAAAGGCAGCCACTGATGGACCCAAAAAGCGTCGAGTGACCCAAGAAGGCTATTGTTGGTAACCAAACTACAAGAGTACAAACACTAGTGGTAGGGGTATTGGGCCCACATGCCTGCACTGGTAGGTACTTGGAGGTACTAATGAAAAAGGCATCACCTCCATAATAAATTTTTTACCCTAGATCCTTTTTTTAATTATTTTTTTTATTTTTTTGAAATAAATAAAAAATTAAAGAAAAACCACTAACCTCTTCTTCTTTTTTAAATCGTCATATAGGTACGACCCCTATACAAAAAAAAATTCCTCAAAAGTTTCCAACGGTGAAATAGGGAAGATTTAAAGTCAAAATTTGTTTATTTAGCTTCTTGAATGCAATGGTGAGCTCCTTTTTTCTCTAACTCACACCCAAAAAATGTCTAAGTCCAAAGCCTACAAAAAATATGAAGATTCCAACTTTGATGCCCTTGTAACCCTAGTTGAAGAAAACCATCAAAATTCAAGAAGGGGTTTGTTGAATCCACACTCTGATACCATATTAGAATTGTGAAAACATGTAAGATGTAAGATCAAATAGAAAACCAGAACACCTTCCACACATGAGAGTTACAAATAATAATTTTTTATTTCTTCAACAAGAAAAACTTACAAGAGATGCCAAGAGCTTTGACTAAACTTCTAGAGATAGTAATGCAATGAAGGAGAGTACTTATAAGAGAAAACCCTAAATGAGAAAGGGATTAGATCATGGTAAATGTCAACATCACATGTGATGAGACATAATGATCTAATAATATCTCAAACTAATAAAATAAAAAACACTCCTATGTTTAGCTTAAGTGCATAAAGTGAAATTAGCCTAATAATCAAGTAAAGATAAATTAATTATCAACTAATGAATGATTACTCTAAGAAAGAGTTGAATTAAGAATAGAAATTGTTTTAAAATAAATAGTAGAGATGAGAGGGAATGATTTTAAATGTGCTTGTCTTTTGGAGGGAAGGATTGTTCACCATTCATCCAAATGTGTCATTTTAAACTCATTTGTAGGTCATTATAAGCATGAGAAAATTTGTCTAGG
This sequence comes from Sequoia sempervirens, assembly GCA_007258455.2. NCBI lineage: Eukaryota > Viridiplantae > Streptophyta > Pinopsida > Cupressales > Cupressaceae > Sequoia > Sequoia sempervirens. Next base: position 10,208 of record VDFB02127871.1, read on the forward strand.
TTTGGAAACCTTAAATTTCAATAAAACATATTAGTTTTCTCTTTTTTTATATAATTATTTTTGTTCAATGAAACTTTTCAAGATCTAAATTTATTTTGTTTTTTCTCAACCTTATGCACTTAATTCAATGAATGGATGAACCTAGTATGTGTTTAAACAATTGATGGTAGGGTGTTTTGTGTGGTTGAATGAATGCATTTTTGCATACTTAAAATTTGTCAACACTCAAACATGTGAATTTCCTTCAAAGATCACACCATATTGCATTAAGATTATGAAATGGATCTAAGGGAGATTATTTATTTTTTAGTTCATCCATTTGCTAAATGGTGTGTAGGATGATGGGAAGTGGGTTTGGATCTATTTTTTGTTTCTCTCTAACCCTTTTCTTTCCCATTTTTTTTCTATTTTTTAAATACTGGTGATAGATTAGGAAACTAGTGATAAATTTAAATTTTAGAAGGAAAAAATTAAGGCAATTTTATGGATTTTATATACTTGAATTTTTCAGATTTTAATGCAAGCTCATCGTCATACAATTTGTATTTTTATTCTTTTTAAAATGCAACAACTTTTAATGCATAATTTTTAAATTTCATGCATTTAAATTTTAATTTTGAGGGAATACCTAGTTGTTTTAGATATTTTAATTGGAGCACTTGTAGGAGGTCAAACATAGTAAACCAAATCACCAATGCATTTAAAGTGAAACAAAGTGTAACTTGCATGGCTAATAATTTTAAATTACACAAAGTGAACTCCCATTCCAAGTGAATGATTCACAATACTCACTATAATCCCTTAAATGAATCAGCCAGAGTTATCTCTATTCAAGGAATTTCAGCAAACATCATAACCAATTCATGAAGACTCTTAAGGCTAGCCACCTTCCAAGAAAGGAAAAATGACAATTCATAGCTTATAGATAAGTTGGTGTGTTAAAAGCCACATCAACACACATGAACATGGTATATTGTTTATTTCATATTTATGTGTATCTACCTTTTGTAATTTTATAAGATTAAAATTTACACAAAAATCTCCTTAGTTGATTAGAGTAGGAAGTGTTTCTCGATACCTCACTTTCATTAATGTCATTTAACAACAAATTTTACAATATTTTTAATGAACTATATGTAAGAAAGTAAATAAATCTAAACTCGATATTATTGATGTATGTATATTCTTATAGTGCAATGAAAGAATTATGTTTTGATTATAAGGGAAAAATAGGTTTTGAAGGGACCCGAAACCCTTTACAATAGAACATACAAAATGTTGATTAAAGATGAAACATTAAACCATCAGCAACAACCAACAACAAAAAAGAAGCAAAACAACGAGAAAAAAATAGAGACCCAATGGCAAGGAAAACAACAAAGAAAAACATAGAACTAGACACTATTTCATACTCCTTAAGGTGTTAGCCACCTCAAGTTCATGGTTCCAATGAAGGCTAATAATGTCCAGCAGTTCTTTTTTCTCGTCCTCGAAGGATTTCCTCAAGTTACTCTTCCCTCTAGCAGCAAGGCTTTTAACATCAACCTTTTTCCCTTTTCCTTTAGTAGCCTAGTACTTTTCCATCAGCTCAGAAAAGTAGAGCTAGTCTTCTCTTAGCTCACTAATTTTGCAAAACAGAACCTCCAAGGAATCGACGCTATTCTTAATGGAAATGTGGCAAGCTTGCACCAGTTTCTTGATGCCCATGTTGGTGTCCAACACCTTGGCCTCCAAATCAGAGAGGCCCTACTCACATAACGACTTGAAGTCAGAAAAAGAACACTCAAGATCCATAATTTTTTCAATCAAAATATCCAAGATAGAGCCCTTCAAAATATTTTGCACATTTTCCTTCAATCCTCTAATCTTGACATTCACCCTGTTGAATTCTTGAAGAGTCCACTTCACCAACTTGAACGTGCCAGTGGCCCCCACATGCACCATGTCCAGGAGTTTGAACATTGAGGTGGTATCATCATTTAGGTACAAGAAGTCCTCTTGTAATAACCCTCCTAGTTGCTAGTTGGACTCATTAGTTTTATGCTTTGATTTGATACTTTGATACATTGATACTATGGTGATACTGTTTGGTGTGATTGGTTAGTTAGACATTTGATGATGCTGTTACTCTTTGTGTGGACATGATTATTTCATATGACATTGTGGTTGGAGATGTTAGTTGATTTTCATATTCATGTTATGATGTGATGATTTAATAGATTATGCCATGAGATGAATTGTTAGTATTAGAAATGTTATTTTTATCAATCATATTATAATTGTTAGAATAGACGTGATGAAGGACAGTGTAGCATCACTCATTGCGAGTGCTCTGTTACGCTGCGATTCCTTCTCACAACACAATGCTTTGATTTATATATATATATATGCACATGTACACAACTTCGTTTGTATGCAGGAATTGCAGGTACATAGTCTCGATTCCACCTGCTTCGGCAGGACAGGGCGAGCACAAATAACCCAACGGTACAAAGTTGATACAGAGGTGTCAATGAAGTTTGCCCGTTCCATGATGTCAGACCGACTGGTTGCATGGTATTGTATGTTCAGTAGTTGTCATGTTTTGTGGTTGTAGTTGTGTTATGTTACTGTTGGTAGTTCATGTGTTGTGATGTTTCAATTTAAAAATTGTTGATTAAAAATTAGATTAATTTGTTTTTAAAATATTTAAATGTTATTTGGTGAAAAGCCATGTGTTTTATTAAATATCAAATGGTGATTTGTCAAAGGTAAATAAAATTGTCAGTTGGAAAATTAATAATAAAATAAATTAATAAAGTCAAATTTTGTGCATGCACAAGACTGTTAAAAATGGAGTTTTATAATAATAATAAGAATATTAATAATTTGGACAAATGGAGAAATTGCAAGACTGTTTTAGAAAATGGTGGTTGGGTGCATGTAAGAGGAATAATATAGTGGGTTTTCGAAATGGAAGAGGGGAATTCTTTTGCTGGAAAAATTTGATTGCAATATTTGGAGAATTTTTAATTTGAAAAAAAAGGAGTTTGTGCTGGTAGGGCTTTTTGGGGGTGGAGAATCTGTCAGAAGAAGAGGAGGAAGTGGCAGAAAACAGAGTTTTGGGAGAGCTGTTCGAGGGCTGGTTGGGGCAAGGACTTCGTCACATATCAGCAAGCAGGAGTTCAAGTTCCAATTAAAAATCCCTCTTTCTCTAAAATCTCAATTAAAAATTTTACTGTTCTAGTTTTTTTTAAGCAAATCAGGAAAAATCTAGTTTTCAGAAAATTAGGGAGAAATCTGGTTTGTTCACAAAAAAATATGAGTTTCAAATGATTTGGAAAAAAATCTGGGTTTTAAACAATTTGCAAAAAATCTGGGTTTTAAAACAATTTGGGAAAAATCTAGGTTTTTTAAATAATTGGGGAAACATTTGGGGTTTCAATTGATTTAAGAAAATCTGTGTATTTACAACAAATCTGGGTTTCATTTTGAGTCAGGGAAAATCTGGGTTATTTGCAAGAAACCTGGGTTTCAATTTGTTTTAGGAAAAATCTGGGTTGTTTTCAAAAAACAGGGTTTCAAATGGATATGGGAAAATCCTGGTATTTGCAAAAAAAAACCTGAAAAAAAATTATGGGAAAATATCTGTTATTTTTCAAATTTTATTATCCTGAAGAAATCTTATTTCTTCTCTGTAAATTTTTATTTTCTCTGTATTAATTTACTGAAGAAAAAACCCTGCCCTCCTCTGTAACTTAAAAAAAATTAATTTATTTAAAAACTGTTTTATATATATATATATATGTACGTATGAAAATTGCCTGGAATTTATTTCCAGTTGAATTCTCTGTTATTTGTTTCTTTTATTTTATTTTGGGCTGAACTGGGTCGGCGACCGTGCCTGTACGGACGGACTTCATATTTTAATGCAACATAGAACAAAATGTTAATTTAAAAAAATTACATACAAGAAAAAAATACATAAAAATTTTTTATGCAAATAAAAAAAAAAATTTAAAAGGGCATGGGGGATGGACTGGCCGCCCCCCCGTACCCTGTTGGTGCGGCGGCAGTGGCTTCCGCACAGCAGTCCAAAGGACTGCCGTGCGTGGCAGCCTTGGCTGCCGTGCACAGCAGTCCCAAGGACTGTTGTACGCAGCCCCTGCAGGGACTACCGTGGGCAGTCCTTGCAAGGACTGCGCCAGCAGCCCTTGAGCGCTGCCTTGCCTTTATTCTTTTGTTTTAAATTTAATTTTTTATTAGTTATTTCAATTCGTTTATGTTAATTATGATTCGGTTTAAATTTTATTTTATGAAAATTTATATTTATATATATATATAAATATAAATATATATATATAGATATATAGTTATATATATATATGTATATATATAGATCTGTGTGTGTTTTAATTTTCATATATATAGATATTCGATGTATATAAACAGAAAATAAATAATGATGTATTATTTTAAATATATGAAGGGGAATAATCTTATGAAAAGAGAGATAGTAATTAATAAATAAAGAAATGAATAGTTTCTTTTAATAGAAATATTCTTTGTTTTAGAAATAGAATGTTATTGAATTTATTATAATCAAGTTAATGTATTAATTGTATATAGTAATTGACCTTCTCTTTTTACAAATTTAATAATCGATCATGAGTAAATGTAATGTTCTTGTCTTATTTGCTTGAATAAAGATGTATAGTGTTTTTCTTTAAAATTCATGGAATTATGCGTAGTTTCCCTTTGTTTTGTGTTGGTTCTAATGTCGATGTGGGAACCCGGTTGTTGGCTTGAAACCTTTGTTCCAGAGGCTGGTTTAATCTTGGATGTTAATCTCGTTTTGAATTTTATTTTTGGAGTTGAAATCTTATGGTCCATGTTTGGAAGGGTTGAACGGTTGTAAGACTTTATGGTTCTGAGTTGTTGCGAGAGGGTTATTGCCTCGCTTGTTCTGATTTTAGTATCATGCTTATTTGTTGAGGTTCAACCCTTGTCTTGTTTCAATTTTCTGTTAAGAGTCTTAGGGAGAGTGGCTCTTTGTGGGGGCCGGCGCCTCGGTTAAGAGGAAGTGCACAGGAGAACCCACGAAGAGTAGCTAAACAAGTGAAAACTTAAAAATAGAATTAGGGGGATGGGTAGTAAACCACTCAAGATAAAAGAAATTGGATTCCTCATCTATGCATTAGGGCTATCATAGACTAATGATAGATTGAGAAGGCCGTGGTCGGCAAAGTCATGATCTCGTCTTCATGAGAGGTTATTGACTCCGCACGAGCTACCCTATGGTGCCGGCGCCTCATGCAGGAGGAAGAGCCAGGAGATCCATAGATGGGTGCCGGCGCCTCAAGTTGGAGGAAGAGCCAGGAGATCCCATGAGAGCTGTGCGATGACACTCTCCACTAGACTTCTTGTTTGCCTTGTTGCTTTTGCCTCTGGACATGTATTTTGGACTTGGTTGTTGTATCAGTTTCCTTAGCTTGTATTCATATTGTTGATTTGGACTCTTGTACTAGTGTTTATGAGCATTCTTTGGTGGCTTGTTATTGTCATCGCTTGGTTTATTTGTGTTCTCTGAATTGTATTTAAGTTTGTACCTTGTTGTCATGGAGTCGGTTTGGCAATCATGGTCGAGTTCACTTCATTGTCACCTCTGAGCACGGGGGGTGAGTTATCTTTAATTCACATGGTTGGGTGGAACGTGCTCCGCACCCGTTGGGTTCCCCATCAGCATCCTTGTTCGCAGCTTTTCCGCAGTTGGAGTTGTACCAGTGTTCACCTTGTTATTCAGCATTCATTGTAAATTGTATCATCCCAATTGTTTGGGAATTTCATTGTAATTATTATATCAAAGATTGTAATGTAACATTATAGCAATGATGTAATAGTTAGGATTCAATGTAATTATTTGATGAGACTCATATGATTGTATTATGTGGTATCTTAATATAATTGCTCTTGGTTTATGGAAGCACATTCATTCATGGTTATTATATTATAATTGGTTACATGGTTTATCATTATCTTTTATTTCCGTTTGTGGTTGCAATGTAACCTCGCGTGCCCCAGAGAACTAAGTGAGTTAATGTGATGTAATATGTTATGTGATTATGGTTAATGTATTGTAAGTTTAATTTAATTGTTGTAAACAAAAAAAAAATTATTTGCCTTTTTGAGTTCTCTGGGGTTTGCAGGCGTACACCTCTGACAAAAGGTTTACTTTGTAGTATTTTCCTTATTAAGTTTAACTATAATATCTTTTATATGACAGGTTTTACTTAAATTGTAGTATTTTACAAATGTTAGTGTTTCTTTTACTTAAGAATCTATTTGTGATTTTTATTATATGTGTATAATATTTAAGATAGAATTGTTTAAACTTATGAAATAAAGGTAGAAGTACATTCTGATGAGGAACAATTTGGTGGAGTCTAGTTTTAGGGGAGCATGGTCAAGTTACATAATGTGAGAGATAATAATAATAACAAAATAAGTTTCTTGATTAAATATGAAAATTTTGCGAGTGATGATGGAGGAGAGGTGTTGGTGGAGGACGTGTATTAAGAACATAACACCCCTTCTCCCTCTTATGTAGCTACCCTTGTATTGTTTGACTGGGAATGTAGGTAAGTGTATGAAAAAGACATTATCTTGAAAAAAATGGACCTACCTTCAAGTATGAAGGAACTCTTCTTAGTTTTCTTTCCTGGCACTTTCACAATGAAAGAAAACTCTCACTCACATTTGTGTCTTTCTTAGCCATGTTTTTTATGTAGCATGCCTCTTTCAATTTAATCTTTTAGATGGGTTGAAGGAGAAAAATAAATGATTTGATTTATATTATGTTGATAGTAATTTTAATGTGATTATTGATGTATGGAGACAAAAAAATCATATACAGTTTGATCTTGATATTTTATTGATGGTGATTTTAATGTTATGTCATGCTATAAGGGTATGTGCATGACGATGGGGAACCAAAAAGTAGCAAAAATCACTTTTTTGCCAATTTTTACTATAACATGTGTTATAATGTGCTCACTTTAGGCTTTCATAAAAGAAAATAATAATATTTTTCAAAATGCAAGTGTGCTATAATGCACTTGCATTTTAAATTGGTTTGGAAACTACCAACCCTTAGGGTTTTTTTTGCCTTGGGCATCCAAACTAAAGGGTTGGACCTATATGGCAATGCCCAAAGATGTATTTTATGCAAAATATAGAAAAATAAATAAATGTCGAATGTGCTCTTTATGTTTGTACATTGTTTGATGTTGGTTTGAAAAATTGCTACAATAATTTCAAGCTCTCTCTCACCTTTCTAACCATGCAACCATTTTCTACATTTTGAATACATTAAGGTTTTGATCTTCAATTTTTTTTTGCTAGTGTCTTCCTTTTTTGCTCAAAACCTATGTATATATTTTTGGTGTCATTTTTTATCCACTCAACCAAATTTGAAACAAATTACATTTTAAATGTTTGAAACTCTATTATATACACTTTCAAAAAAAATGAATTTTGATTAGTTTTCAAAAAAAAAAGAGGAGCATAGTCAACTTTTCATTTTTCAAGATGTTTCCACTTTGAAAACTATTAAAAATTCATATATTCATTAAAAAAATTGTAGAAAAATAATTTGCATAAACTATATTATGTTAGCTAATTTTCCATTAAAAAGATTTGTGAAATATTTTAAAAATTCAACATTCTAGGGAGAGTACACCAGATACTATGTTATATTTTTTTGACAAAAATAGGGGCACTTTGTGTTCTCCCCCTATTTGAACCTTGATCTCCACTATTTAAAAAAATAGTAGTTTAGAAACTAGATTCTAAATAGTACAAATCTTGTTCTTGTGACATCTTCAAATTTTTAGCATGGCTATCTTCAATTTATCATCGAATATCAATATTTATTGATTTCAAAATAGAATTGGCCACTTTTGATCCCTTATTGGTCCCCATTTTCATGCACATATCCATAAGTTGTTTTACAAATTGGATGAGAGCCTAGTCACTTCTTTGTTTTCATGACTTTGTTTTCCAAACACCCATGTATTCTAGTGGGTGTGCATGTCATATTTAACTTTTAGTGATATAATTAAGAAGCTTAATGTTAACTAGTCATAATTAAATTGTGCATGATCTTATTAATCTTTTTAACTTTTAATTATAATTAAATCATGTACATGTTTTACTAAGACTTTTAAAAATAAATAAATAAATTATTAAAAATTATTTAAATAATATAAAAAATAATAATAGTAATCTACCCTCTATTAATAGGAGTCTAAGAGTTTATTCATGTGCCAATCTTAAAGCAAGTTTAAGTTGTTCCCATCTATCAAAAGAATGGTTGAAATTAAATTTAAATGATGTTATGAAATGATATATGGGTGATTTGGGGCAACTTGAGTTGATTGAGATTCAAAAGGGAAGTTTGTAGGATCAACCTACAAGAATATTGGAATTGGAACCAACAACGAGGTTGAGGCACAATCCTTCATCCTTGGGCTACAAATTTGTCAAAATTTTAGTGTGAAGAGAGTGGAAATTGAAGGTAAATCCATGGTGATTGTCAACCTAATTAGGCATTATAACATAGCTAATTTGAAGGTGAACAATGTTCTATATAGTGCTTGGCCAATTCCAAACTCTTTGGAATATTGGTTGATCAAGCATGTGTTTCGCAAGCTCAATACAAAGGCAAACTTCATGGCAAACTACTCTATAGACGGGGATAAGAAATGACAAGGCTGATTGGAATGAATTCATAGCTAAGTGTATTTGTGAAGGTTCATGAGACACTTAAGCAGCTATTTAGTGTGTCATTATTAAAGGTAGAGAATGGCATTTTATCCTATCAACAAGTTAGCCCAAGTGTGCACCATGCGGGCACAACATGCAAATACTAATGTTGTTCTTAAGCAATGATGAGAAAATGTTCATTGAGCTTGAATTTAATTTACGACAAGGATGTATAGTGCAATTTGTTCATTGTTTGTCACTGTTTAGAAAAGTCATTTTAGAGATAATGACAAGATGAGATTTGGATGGAAAGCTAAAAAAATGGTCACTAGCTTTTGTGGTCCACTCTTTGAATGTAGGTGTTTTTTCATAATATTTTCCTACTTCTGATTAATAATATTAGTCTTTGTTGTAATCATGTTTGTCATAAAAGTCTTAGCAATTTAGAGGTGAGATTATGAAATTCAAAGACTTTTGACCAAAATTTGGATAATAGAATACCAACTAACATGAAAACGTAATATTTTTAAAGGATGCTATAATAGAAAGGACCGGAGGGATCAACTATATTAATTTAAAATAATAGATAGTAAAATTGTCAAATTTCCTATCAAACACATTATGCTTATTAAAGGAATCCCAAGTAACTTAGAAGCAAAGAATTGGTGGGTAGTGGTATCCTATGGGAAACTTACACATATCAAATGAATTGTCTCCAAAAAAAGAGACAAATGATTGACACTCAAATCAATCAAGGGATAAAATTTCGTAAAGCAAACGACAAGGTCATTGAGAATCTAATTTTGAACCACTTTATTTCAATGAAAATGACAACCGAATCCTAAGTATAATATAAGTATATTCTATTAATTTTAGACTTTTTATCGTCTCTAAATGTGAAAAGAGCAACTCTACAAATTTATGTAATTGTATATTACGTCTAAAACTTTGACATTTGTACTTGAATTTTGATTGCACCGAATTTAATTTTAATCATTTTTTATTATTTATTTTGGGCTAATTCGTATTTTTTAAATTTGATTGAAAATTATACATTTGATCCTTAAAATTTTAAATTATCAATTTAAGTCAATTCACTCTAATTAGTTGTTATTTAAATATTTGAGCATAAAATGTTTAAAATTATATGTTAATGTTTTCTATGAAAAGATAGAGGTTTTGGTCATTTGATTAAGGATGTATGTTATAATTGTCAATGCCTTATGATATCATCACTTAATATTTGCACTCAAAAGAACATATAGTCATTGTCTTATACTCAGTGTGTCTACCAAACTATTCTAAATTGTTGAATCAATCCAACTAATCTTCTCGTAGCATAGAAAACTCTATTAGCACTCATTTACACCATCATGTTTAGACTAGAAAAGGTAAGGCATTTTGAAGACATCAAACAACAAGGTCAAGGTTGCATCCCTTAAGTTCAAAATTGCATGAAAGGTTCAAGATCACAATTGTGGGGATCAATACTACAATTGTGAGATTGACCTAAAGAAGAGAACATAAGATTTAATAGTCCAAAAAGATTTGACTAATGCATATCTAATGCTTGACGCTTGATGTGAACTACAAAATGCAATCTACAAAAGAAAATTATGATATTACATCTGAAACTAAGCACCTTAAACCTTTTTGTCGAATGTCATAATATGCTTTTGTAGCATTTCAAGACTTATATCATTAAGTTAGGGTAATTTTATTGTTATTACTTATTATATTTATTTACCATAGTTTGATATAAAAAAAGCCTAAAGAACTCCATTTATTTATTTTTATTTTGGTGAACTTATTTGATCTAATTGTATATAGAAGATTTAGAACAACATGCAAAGAGATTAAAACAATATAAATTCTCTATTCTAAATCAAACCATACCTCTAATTGAATTAAAGAGAGTTGAAACAAAACAAAATGCATGAAAAATATTACCAATGTAAAACCCTCTTTATTGAATTAGATTTTCTTGAGATGCAATGAATGTGGTTGCTCAAGGATTCGTATACATTTTGTGTAACTTGTATTCATTAAGTTCTAAAGATCTTATATTCTTTTATAAAGGTTTGGGTTGAATTTATAGATGTTTGGTTGGGGATGTGAACTATGAGGATTTGATCTTAAATGAAGTGTAAAGATTGATTTAGATGAATGGAGAATCTTCACTAAGAATAGTGAAGAAAAATTATGAGGGCTCCTTAGTGGGCTCTAAAATGGGTGAGGATAATTAGTCATTTTTACTTTATTTATTTTTTCAAATTAGTTGTGCATGGGTTAAAAATAGAAGGGAATATGGAGAAGTTATGATAATATATGAGTGGATAGTTCTATTTTTTATTATTTGTGGAGAATAAGTAAAAATGATATTATTTATTTATTTTAGAATAAATGGATGAGTATTATCCTAATTAACAAATTAGTAGTGATGAATGAAAAGAAAAATTAGAATGGTAGTGAGAAAATGCTAACGTTGTATTAGGATGCAATGTTAGGTGTAACACTGGAAGGTGATGAGAATTAAATGTTTGCATTTTCCCCAAATTTAATTTTGTATTATGAAGTAATAGTGTTTCAAAGAAAGCAGAATAGGCACTCAAAGAGCCTTCTACCACGAACCATTTTATTGAAACCACTATCCCTATTACAAAAATTGATCCTCTATCACCTAAATTCATCAATTAGGACCAACAAAATCACACACTCAGAGAAAAAGTTATGCCACTTTAAAAAAAGTGTAGGAAAAATTTATACCACTTTGAAAAAAGCACCTATTTTAGGAGTAAAAGAGACATGGCTTATGAGAGCTTTGCTAAGTGGATGATGCTTGGGCGATAGACAGGTGGAAGGAAAGTGGCATGTGGGTGATGTTGCTTAGGAAACATAAAGGTGGTTAGGGAGTAGTGATGAGCTATGGGGAACAAAGGAAAGGTGGCATGAGGAGTGGTTGAGTGATGGTATTAGCTATTGGTAGGGGGTTTTAAACCCTCACTAGGGAGCATAGGTCTTGAACTTTCCACCTCTATCAATGACAAGGGTGCAAGGTATGGAGTACCCTGCATACCCCTATGTAGTAATTTCATTTTTTAGTTTTTTGACTTATTTTGAATTTTGAATTTTTTATTAAAAAATAAAAAAATAAAAAAATAGTTATTGCACCACACTTGCATAGAGGCTATATGACCTCTTGAGATAAGAAAATATTTTTTCTCAAATTTATTGAAGCCCAATTTTATATATATAGTGGTTTTGAGCCTTCTAGATCCAATGCAAAGTCCATTTTGCATCAAATATGGAGGTCCACAAATAGGAAATGATGTTTTTGATCCTCAAGTTTTTCTTGTGGTATGAGAGGAAAGCATACAAATTGTTAGCCATGGACACACAAAAATATAAACTAAATAAGAAGCATCAAACAATTATTTATTTTATTTATTAAAAATAAAATGTGTGAAAATAGTTTTATTTTTGGTCTTTCATAAATGAACCTACACATAGTCATTAATAGTCTCAAAATATTAATTCTTCAACATATGATTCATTTCACTAAAACATGATTAGTGACAAAAAAATATTTCCTACAAAATTAAAAAATAACATTATCAAATATCAAAATTGATGTTTTAACAATAGCTTTCTTACATTCTTTTGACCATTTGAAAAAAACTCAAATTTCAATATTGCATGCAAAATTATTCTTGTTGCAAGAAAACACATAAAAGTAGGATTCAAATAGAAATTTTAAATTTAAATCTAAAAAATTGAAATTTAAGGAAAATTCAAAAAAATTACTTAATCAACAACAAAGAGGGTGGAGAGAGATTTCCAATGCCTATTAAAATGTAAAATTTTGATACTCTAGGAAAATGATAGCAATTTGAAAGAAAATTTAGGTCCCCAAGGGCCTAGGAGGTGAAACATCACTAGGGAGGTTGTGCATGAGTGACACTTGGATGGCAAAAGGGTGGTGCATTGGTGGAGGGATGACAATGTTGGGGGCACCATTACTCAAGAAAAGAGGAGAGAGTAGGGTAGTGCAAAGAGTTGGTGCAGGGATTAGAGGCGAAAGAGGAGTGGCTTGTTTTTATTTTTTGGTTGATGGTGGAAGGATTTACCAACTAATTTAGTGATATCTATTATCAAGGACTTTAAAATTGTGGTAGGGGGCATGGACCTTGGTCCTACTACCTTTTTCAATAGAAAGGACGTAAGGTACACCTTATGCAATAACATTTTTTTAAATTTAAAATTTAATGTTTTTTATGTTTGTGTTTATATTTGGATTTTTTTAATAAATAAAAATAAAAAGGTAAGAAATATTTTTCTACATGTACCATTCCTAAGTAGAGGTTGTACAACCTCTCCAAGCTAGAAAAAAAAATTGCCTAAAATTTTCCTAAGCCCAAAATGACATGGAAAAAGATTAAAACAATATCAAAGCCTTGGTTCTAAATCAAATCATACGTCCAATCAAGCTAAAGAGATTTAAATCAAAATTAAAAGCATGAAAAATCTTACCAATGCAAAACCCTCTTTGTTGAAGTGGATTTACTCAAGATATAATACATGCAGTTGCTCAAAGATTCATGCAATATTTTTGTAACATTTATCTATCAAGTGTTGGAAATATTATCATTGATGTCAAAGGAAAGAATTGATTGATGTTATTGATGTCAAACCAATTGTTAGAATTATTGATATCAAACAGATTATTGGAGATTATCATTAATGTCAAGGAGTTCATCGATCAAATATTTTTAATGGACGAAATAGTTTCCATCATTATCATTGATGTCAAATTCATATAAATGAGATTTTTGGCAAGATAAACATATTTTCAATAGAAGAAATGGTAAATCATAATTGGCCATAGGCCACTAATCGTTATTCTTGATGGTTGAAGATGCATATTCACTTAACAGACCTCATGAGGAATTCTATCATTATAAAAGACCACTTTGTATTTAACTGTCCAAGACAAGAATTACATATACATGAGACAACAATTAACATTTTATAAGTTATAGCCATTTATATCAACAAGAATTAATGATGACAAAGGAGCAACGATTAATGTATGTCAAAGGAATTTACCAAAAGACAAGTTTATGGTCATTTATGCAAGGAAAGATTACATCACTCATGTTAGTTAAAGGCATGTTTCATTTTTTGTAGATGATGGCTGAACTCCCTTATATATTATCACCCAACATTGAAGTTACAAAATAAAATAACTAGCACTTGCACCTCAACGAGGTGTAATGGTTACGCCGATAGCAGGATATACTCTGGCAATATATTGAAGGGCATGGGAGAAAATCACAAGAAAATTTAAATTGCTTTTCTTAAGACTAACTATTTGTAGAAAAAATCAATTAATGATGGGATGTGAGAAGATTTGAATATGAAAAAATGGAACTTTATTTAAATCAGTATGCTATGCTAAATGGTTTGACAACATAATATTTTTTGTACAATGAAAGAAGACTCGCAACTTAAAAGGTCGATTGGATTAAGTACAGTTGTTGCTAGTTAATGATATACCTTGTAACCGAATGTAACATAATGGAAAACTGCATGCTGTGGGAAAATATTTTTATAATACAAAAACTATTTTATGACACATGAAAATCACTAACTCAAGAGATTGGTTATGTATAATATAATTGTTGGTGGTTGACGATGAGGTTCTATGATATATTCCATTTGTCTTCAAGACCTATAGAAAAAAAGCAATGGAATGGTTAGATGTGTTGATTAGGTGTCAAATTATGGAAAACAAATTGTAGCTTAAGTAAATAACTGAAATGCATAATTATGTAAGAGGAAAATTAGACATATTTTAAGCACTATTTTTTTTTTTGTGTTGTATAATGATTTCTATATATTTAATTTATAGTATTACTATTATTAGAAGTTTTTTTTTCTCCCAATGTATGAACAAAATTATGCACAATTACTAATAACCATAGTTGAAAGGTAGTAAAACCTATGTATGCAAGATTGTTGTAGTATGAGAGGAACATGAAATGATGGAAGAAGTTTAATGTGCATATGTAAACGTCCAAAAAAACATGTACATATTGTTACAACAATCATTACTAAGTGTGGCCAAGAAAGGTGCAATTTATGCGGAGCATGCAAAACTAGGAAAAATAAGAAACATAAGATTTTACATATTTCTATTTATCTAAAGGCATCAACATGATATTTTTCACATTAAAACATATCGAACATAGTTCTTTACAACATGTTTGTTTTTTCCACACATACTATTGGTGCCAAAAATTGGCAAGGTAACAGCCTTTATGGAAAACTTAGTTAATGGGGGGACCGATTGCGCTAAACTGAGTGACCTCTGGGTTTTTTAAGAAGTCGACTTCTTCTGTAATTGGGGTTTTGGAATGGGAAAAGGAAGCAGATATAAAAAATAAAGATCTAACTAAGGCGATGTAGCGCCAAGGAATAGATATAGGCACAGTAAACCTACCTTATGGGATTCAATTTAAGGGCCTGATCAACAATCTACTATGTTCCAAAATAATAGAAATCGAAGATGAAAACCTCAATATTTTATTCAATGACATAAAATAATTTTCATACACATTCACTGGAAAGAAGAGTCAAAGAAATTATCTAAACCAACAAAATTGTATTAAAATCATAGAAGTTTTGCAAATAAACAATTCAAGACAATAATGGCACAGTATAATGTTTTATCAAATAGCTTAAGAAAAATAGAAAAGGCCAAACAATGGCACAATCTGAGAGTCTCATACAATAATCTAAAAGAAATACAAAAGGCCTGGTATCTTTTCCCTAATTTTTATGTATGTTTCAAACTCATTTTTGAAAGGAAGAAGCAGTATATGTAGATAAAAATCCCACCGCCTAGCGAGCTAGTAACATAAAAGATCCCGTATCGAGAACAATAATTCCTGTAGCAATGATTTCCTTTGATCATTGCTATAGAAAAGATTCTAGCCATGGCATGTAGTCACTCCCCGAACATATGCATCCCCTCTAAATGATGGCAGTGGTCCCAGCAAACTCCTTTGCAGACATGTGTCATTCAATCATGTAATCGGTTAAGACACACAACAACTTGGTGGGGTACGTAGTTCGCTCTTGCCTTCCCTTCGATGAAGTCCCTGCAAAAGAAACATGTGGCAGCAAGTCGAGGCCCACTTGTTTATTCCTCCTCCTTGCATTGAAAGACTGCACAATGAAGACATGTGGAGTCATTCTTTACTATTGGCGTTGACTGTGGGGTCAGCCAAAAAGTGTACGCAGATGAAAGCTATGTGGCATGCAGACAGGGCATGATTGAAAAGTGAAGGGAATCAGCTCTTAAGTGCTCGCGGTGACAACACATGGAAGCATGGCGGAAGGCTTCCCTACTGTGAGTGCCTAGTAGACACGTGGCAGTAGCGAATGAAGTTGAAAAAGACAAGGCACGGGCCGGTACTTAGAAAAAACAAAAACCACCCATAGGGAGCTCAAGGAATTTAACATTCACAGCTTTTGGTGACTACCAAGGGCGTTTCTCCTGCAGAATGAGGAAAGCAAAATTTTTATGGCTTGTAGACCAAAGACCCATCCATTGAGCGATGGAGTTAAATCTTAGAGAGAGCGGCCTACAGAGGTATCCAGTCAGCCTCAGATGGTATCGATATGTCATGCAGATTCTCTTGCACTCTGCTTAGATTGATCATTTCTTTGTAAGGTAGCATCGCGAATATACCAACCCCAGACTCAAGTTGGAAGAGCAACCACACAGTCTGATGAGTGACACCTTCAATATTTGTTGTAGTAGGGGGTTGACTAAAACTCTGGAAAGCAGACGTGTCCTGCTACTTCTCTTCTAATTTTTTTGCAATCTACTCTGCAATCACCACTGAGTCATCGGAAAGAAACAGGGAGGGTAGGCCCATTTGGGTTAGCTGGGAGAACCTAGCTCGCATGCTATTCATAGTTCGGTCCAGTTTGGCAACGCACTCACTAGCATGGAGGATGGCCATGTGGTAGTGGATAAACTTGTTTACTATTTTGGCAATGGCCTTCCGATCCCCGATCCCTGCATTTGCTAAGTTTTCATCTGATACCATGTATAGCTTATCTAGCAATTTTTATGCCTCACAAACTCTCTCTATGATGATCTACACACGGGAACTGCTCAATCACTCCACAAAATTTCCTATCCAAGCTTGTCGCCTCCACCATAAATTGGAGTGTTGGTTGAAGGGTCAAGCAAAAGGCCTTGACCTTTTCCCAGTACAAAATGTATAATTGTTGAGCTACTGGAAGGAGGTCTGACTGGGTAGTAGCGGCTTGGGGAAGACTTCTCAAAATACTGATCTTCGCATCCCTTGAGCCAACATCCTGTGTTAGTTCCGCAACCCTTTTGTTTGTAGTCGCAAGTTGTCCCTGGATGTTTCTCAATTCTGTGGACCAGTTTTCCTCGGCCTAATTTTTGTTCACTGATTCTGTCTCAAGGGAAAGCTTCATTTCTGGAGTTCCTTCTCCAATTGGGCCTTACAGGCCTCAAAGTCGACATCCTTCTGTTGCAATTTTTGCTTCAATTGAGCATGTTGACATTCAAACTCTTCACTTTTTGTTGCATTCCCTGCTCCACTAGAGCCAACTGGTTATGATATTCTTGGTTCCTCTACCATAGTGCGACGACTAGATTGGGATCATAGGATTGGAACTTTGCAATTTCTTCTTGGAGTTTAGTCTACTCTTCTTGTGCTGCCCATGCTTTCTCTGATAAGCGCACAATTTTTGCTTCTTTCACTTTTTCCTTCACCATTAGGACATCGATTCTATCCTTTACAAGTTTTAGCTCCTCCTTTTTCTTCAGTTGGGGACTGCACTTGAGGAAGTTGGTGGTCACCACCCACTGTGTTTCTTCCATGAGCTCAACTTTGTCCTACGATTGGGCTATGCTCAAAATGAGTCCCATGGAAAACATGTTGTAATCATCGGGTGACATTTCCCCCTATGGTTTGATGACACTCGGGTACATGGTTGTGAAATGTAGCAGTTTATGAGCTTCATTGAAAATATTATACACCTTTGGCTCTGCCCACTTCTTAGCATCCTTGGCCTTTTTCTTTTGGATTTTGATAGCCCGTGCTTCCTTTTTTTTATTGCCCTGCACCATAAATTGGGTTGCGATTGAACTAGCCCACTTGTTAAAGGTGCGTCGGGAGGAAGAGCAAAAGGGAATGTGAGGGTAGTGGTTCAAGGCATTTTCTTTCCTGGAAGATCAATTATAAGCAGGGAGAATGAAGGGATATTCCAAAACCCAGTTTGTGAACCAGTAGGAGAACTCATCAGGTGTTGTGGTGGTAGCAGGGTCATGGCGGACTCCATTTGTTGGGCGGATTGAGTTGGGCTCGATATAGTAGTAGTAGGAGGGGTATCAATGGCGGTTGTAGATGCAAAGGGTGAAGCGATAGTGGACGTGGAATGGACAGAGGTGAAAGGTGAAAGGGTACGCGGAGGATTCAAAACAAATGGTCCCACCTAGGAGAACTGGGAGAAACCTCCTACAACCATTTGGGCAGAAGCAAAGAAAGAAGGCCCAACACTTGTAGTGATGGGCGATGCAGAGACAACAGGGAACACTAAATATTGTTAAGAGAAGAGGGAGCAAAAGTTACCTATTGTCTAGATGATTGCAGTTCCTGGCTCACCACAACCTCTTGGCTTGCTGCGGGCTCTTGCAAACTTTCTCCAGTAACTGCTTATATTTGTTGTCATTTGACGAGCGAGGATTCTTCCACCTGTACAGTCTCTGACTGTTGTTGTGAGGTTGTCTTGGTTCTTTTTGTAGTCCAAGTGTGAGTCATCGAGGCCCTTGTACATGATATGTTCACCCGCACGTTTGAAGAGACCTTGATAGGCTGTGCTAGAGTTTTCTGTGTTTCTACTTCCTTCTCCTTTCCCTTCTCGGTATCTGTTTCAACCTCCTCCGAAGAGAGATCTTCGTCATCACTTGCATCCGAATCGGTATGCGCTTCATTCCACAATTTATCAAATCTATCATCCGTCTCCACACTCTAATAAGGGGCATCATAGCATTGGATTTCTTGTCGGTGACCCAATTTTTTTTAATTTTTTCCTCGTTCTAGTTTTTTTTTTCTTGACAACTCATTGCAAAGAGTGGACCCAATGTGAAGCTTCTCATTATACTTCATTGAAGTGAAGTAGCACTTGAGCCATGGTTGCCTACTATCATCAATTGGAATGTGAGCTAGATCAACCAATAGCTCATCCTCATCCTTCAATGGGCTCTGCTGCTTCTCCCAATAAGGTTGGGGGTTGTGCGTTACCTTGACATATTCATTTGGTAAGTCATTTTTTGGGTTGTAATTCCATTTTTCGCAAATCCATACTATCCCTAGATGAGCCAACTTTTCCTCTAGCAACCGATGCATCTTCTTTTTGGCTATTACCACCATTTTAAAGCTTAGCGGGTAGACAAAAAATCCCCTCTTCTTGGCTGGTCCCCTGTAAAAGGTATAGGGTGATCCCATAATAGTGGTTTACAATTTTTGGCCAAACTGGACACTAAAATTATTATTTTTAACTAAATCTTCACATTCGGGCACCTATAGCGGCTAAACTATGAGGAATTTGAAGATGATGCAAACTAGAGTCTCGTCACATTTTTTCTATAGATTCTAAAAATATTTTTTTCAAAATTTTTGGAATACGGTTACTTCTTTCCATCTCCCACGAAAACTGGTTTTATTAACATTTTTTAAAGTGGCCTTACAGTATAGCATAAATTCTTTTCGTGGGATAAATTCTATTCTTTTGAATTTAGATTTATAACTTCGATATCAGTACTTCCACTTGGTTAGATAGTTTTTATTGAATATTTTTTTCTTTAATCAAGTTTCAAAGTCAAACCAATTACAATTCAAACATAAGCCTTGTTGTATAACACATAACTTTTTTTTGTATTTAATCAATTCAATTTTTTGTTGGATCAAAGGACTTCAATATCTAGTACTCATATTTTCAAAAAAAATTTGATAATCTATTTTTTCTACATGTGCTTTACAAAGACCTTCATTTTTTAAACCTATGTTTAATAAAACTAATAAAATAAAACATATTAAAAATTATATTAGTTGGATAGCTTCGTTTTGGGGACTACTTGATTCAGGTTGGGTTTGTAGAAGATCCTCCATTTCATCCTCAACTCAAGCTCGAAGTGCCAAAATTTAGGCTTTTTTTGTATCTCAAGGGGGGGATGAGGCATAAGGGGGGTTTAGGCGAACCCTAGTTTGCCCAAACCCATTCAAAGGGTTTCACTCGAACCCCTTCACTATGCTTCCTTTTTTTTTGGCGGGAAAAGTTCAAAGGGGTTTGGTCGAACCCTGGTTTGAGTGAACCTCATAGGTTTAGTCGAACTAGCATGTTTGTCTGAACCCCAAAAACACATTTTTTGCCTTGGGGTCATTTTTGGAGTCTTCCTTCCTCACTTGAATTCTAAACCACTATTGTGGCTTCACCTATAATTCCAATAGTGATACACGGAACATTTCAGGGGCTAGTGCTGATTTGTGAGACATGCTAGAAGACGGAATGATTCCCCGATTAAGCCTCGCATTCAGATGAAAGTGAAATCTTCTCTGAGAAACCAGTTGCATTTTGGAGTGAAATTTTGCATATACTTCATCTGGGCTATGGTGATTCGGTAAAGACCATGATCCTCACTTAAGTCTCACAAAATCAGAGTCAAGAAATAATCCAAAAATGCATAATAATCATAAGTAGAGGAGAGGAGAGGAGTCCATATAGAAACTGGCCTTCTTCTTCCATTTTCATCAAATATCGCCAACTTCATATGTTTTTTGAAGAAATCAGGGTTCTAATGCAAAAACATATGGGCAAGGAAGGAAGGAAACCTGAACCTCTATTGTGTTTTGTAGTCCCCTATTTTCCTCAGCATCTCCTCAATGATGAATTATGTGAAGTCATACCAGAAAAAAGGAATGTTTCCTATGTAATTGAAACCCCAAACCCAATTGAAACTCTTGAACATACTTGTCAGTATCCAAGCCAAAAAAAAATGCCATCATTAAGAAGGCTTCTTGCATGTCTTGGGGAAGGCACTGTGTGCTGCCAAAATCTTTTGTGGTTTTTTATGATCTTCCTTAGCCCTTTGGGTTTCTTTGTTGTAAAAATCTAGAGCCATTTTTTTGGTTCTCCATATTTCCTCCCCTATTGTTGGATTGAATGGCTCTATTGTTTCAGCTCTGGAGATTTGGTCAGGGATGCATAGCATGTTCCACATAGCTCCCAGGTAGTTATTAACTTTCAACTCTCGACCCTCGATGGTGTTGGTGGTTGGGTTAAAATTTTCAATGGCCGCATCGACTAGTTATGGGAAATAGTACACAAATGGGACCATATACTATGGGAGCCTGCTGAACCATAGCTTTTGCGCCAAAGAGTTTAGGTCACTGAATTTATTCATCCTTTTGCAGGCTACCTCCCTCAAATTCTTAGGGTTTTTTGCGAGGATGGGATCATGAATATTATCCCATTCCTCCTTGATTAGGCTCTAGTCTTTATGGATTTTTTACTTGTTTGAGTCCCATGTGTTTACCCACTCTGGCTTCTCTGGTATCCTAGGCAAAGCGTATGAGATGTCTTCAAAGACATAGGTGGTTGGTATTGCATGCATAGCATCAAACAAGCTTTGGGTTGCCTCTCCTTGCACCTCTACTTGTGCCTTTTTTTGAGAACTTTCTACCATTTTCCTTTTGTTGGAGATTTATGCTCAGCTCAATTTTTTTGCAATTTGCTTCAACTCTGT
This sequence comes from Sequoia sempervirens, assembly GCA_007258455.2. NCBI lineage: Eukaryota > Viridiplantae > Streptophyta > Pinopsida > Cupressales > Cupressaceae > Sequoia > Sequoia sempervirens. The sequence goes on from VDFB02127871.1 coordinate 31,803, forward strand.
CTATGCTCAACACTCTTGCTCTAGGTAGTGTGCTCAAAAATATTTTTACAATGTTAGCTTCCTACATGCAATACTTAGTTATTTCTTTTCTTGGGGTAGCCAACAATGCTCACCTTTTAGCATTAAATTTGGCATGTACTGCCAACTCTTTTGCTTGTGTGGAATGAATTACTTAACATTTTGAAATGACCATAATTCATAATGATGATTGGTAATCATGTTGTACAACACGATTTCCTTGGAACTTGAGCCGACAATTTGAAGGAAGCTTAGGCGTTAGCATGCTTTAGCAATTAATATCTAAAAAGGAATGATTAAGCCCAAATATGCAATAAGTGCTTAAAAATATACAAGTTCTGCTTTAGAGTTTGAGGCATGCCTTGCAACACAACACGTCAGCACTTGGTCATGTAGACTACCATCGATGACTGCCACCAACCTATGCTAATTAATTAGCTCTTATTAATCTTGCATGCATCAAACTATACCTAGCAGACATAACTAGGTGGGAAATTCGAGCAAGCTCTAGTGTGATTTTCAAGTTGGTACTCGATTAGCATCATGCTTATGGTATGAAAATTATCATGTACATCCTAGCTATTTCTATAAATAGGCGCTTAGGAAATAGAAAAATCACACTTAGCAATTTGGGAAGGGTGGTAATAGGCAGGTTGGCTTGAACTAGCATTAGGTAGCTAGAGCAAATTTGCATAGAAGAGCTAGACTTGGGCATTTCTGGGAAGGCTAGGCTTGGAGTAGTTTGTAGAGAGTTAGGAACATGAGCACTCCCAATCAAACTAGTTTGCAAGAAATCCCAGACAAAGCATTCTAGGGAAATCTTGACTGAAACTAAAAAGAGGAGCGAGCCAAGAATAAACTTTTGATGAGTCGACTAAATTTTTGTTGAATGGGCTTTCGGGCATTCCATTCCTATGGGTAGTAATTTGATGACATTTTCAGAATATGCCATGCAGTGCGAATTGACCTTACCTTAGATCACAGGAAAGCCTTGACATTATAGGAGATGATGGTCTTTGGTGGGCCGAATCTCATCACCAGTTCCTCAAGGAAGTCCACTATCTCTGCCCTCATTGCATTCTTCAGAGGCATGGCTTCGGTCCACTTGGTAAAGTAGTTTGTGGCCGTTAGAATCCATTTGTGTCTGGTGTTGGAGGTGGGATTGATCATCCTGATAAAATCAAGGCCCCATTGTGTAGAAAGGCTCATCAGCCACTATTGGATTGAGAGGCATTGCAAAAAAATTTCTTCTTGCAAAGAATTGGCATTCCTTGTAGGCTTTTACCAAGGAGTATGAGTCATTGAATAGTGTAGGCCAAAAGTACCCAGTGCACATGATTTTGATGGTAGTGGTCTTCGCGGAGAAGTGCCCGCCCGCGGGACTACTGTGGAAAGTGTCAAGAATCCTCTTCTCTTGCTCTGTGGTGACACACCGCAATAGAACATCGTTCAAGTTCCTTTTGAAAATGACCCCTTCGATGAGCGCATATCTGTTGTTCTGCAGTTTGTAGAATCTTCTCTTTTGAGAAGGAAGGTCTTGCAAGTATTTTCTAGTATGCATAAATCTCACTTTGTTTGCCAGGTAGTACCCTTTGGATTCAAACTCATTGGTTAGAACCAGCTCTGGTCGCTCTTCTTCAGCTGTCATTTCTTCGTTGTGTGCTAGATATTTGCACAGTCCTCTTCCTTGGACAATCTTTGTAGGCTTGACCTCAATGTTGTATTCAAGGATCTTAGTGATTCAACTATCCCTCTTTTATGTGATTTCTCCTTCCATGATTTATTCACTCACATTGGAATGCGTGACATAAACAATCACCTTATTAAAAGATATTAGATGTTGAAACTTCTTGAGTCCCTTAACAATAGCAAATGCTTTCCTCTCAATGAAGTTGTAAATAGTCTCATATTCCTTTAGGTTCTGAGAGTTAAATGCTATCAGATGTTCTCCCTTTCCTTCATCGTCCTTTTGAGTTAAGATAATAGCAATGCTTGATTTTCTACTAAATACATTCATTATGAAGTCCTTCGATAGGTCTAGATTAACCAGCACATAAGCTAAGGAAATAACATCCTTAACCTTCTCGAAGGCTTCTCTAGCTTCTTTAGTCCATTTGAATAATTGATCATTTTTCAACATCAGGGTGATTGGTCTGATTAATCCTACAAAATCTGAAATGAATTTGCTCACAAAATTCACCTTCCCTAAGAAAGACTAGACTCCTTTCTTGTTGACTAGCAGGGAAATCTCTCTGATTTCTTTCACCCAGTCAGGATCAATTGCAATTCCTTCTTTGAACACTACATGTCCCAATAGCTTTCCTTGTGGTACTTCGAAGTCACATTTTTTTGGGTTCAAGGATACCCTGAACTCCTTAATTTTATTTGAAAACAATCTCAAGGTGATCGAAGTGATCATCCTTATGTTTGGAGAATACAGTCAGATCATCCAAATAGATTAGGATAATCTTGTTGATCAATTCGCTAAAAGCAATATCCATCACCAGCTAGAAAGTGGCTCCCGCATTTGAGAGGTTGAAAGGCATTTTAGCATATGTGAATGTTACCCACTTGGTAGTGAATGTTGTTTTGTGTCGGTCCTCCTCTTTG
>VDFB02127874.1:0-10210 GCA_007258455.2 Sequoia sempervirens
ATCTATTTGCTGGTATGATCAAATGATTGCATGCGGATCGACTAACTGACTAAGGTTGACATCAATGACAACACCTGAAAACATTTGCATTGTCTCTTGCCAATACACCTTCCTCGGGGTCTAGTTTTATTCTAGCTTGTGTTGTCCTTGTGGCGAAGGAAACCCCTAATTCCTCAAAGTTGGTCAGCACCCCTCTTTCCTAAGGCTGGTAGTGACTCTCAGGTGCTTCATCCTTCTTGTATTAAGTTGAAAAAAGGCACTCCAAAGAAGTGCATGTTTAACTCGGTGGATGATATCTCGGCTATTTCCTCAATCTTTGTAAGATTGATGACCTTTTCTTTATAGGAGCTTGGTGAAGAAGACCTCAAGGGGCCTTTCTCCTTAGCTCTTGTTATATGCAAGTCAGAGGGTACTGCCCTTGCAAGTTCATCCTCCCTCCCCTTATAATGATCTAGGTTGGGAGTAGGATGACCTGTTAGTTGATGAGGACTACGGTGGTGCCTCTTCTACATCTATAGATTAGATTTATTTATGTGTTTGTGTTCCCTCATGCTTGTCTTTTAATGTTTGCGATCTTTCTTAGAGGACCTTAGCTACCATTGTAGGTACTTGGATACATGCACAAATATTATATCATACATCTCTTCTATTTGTGTCATCATTCTTCTATGTGTTGTAATATTACTTTTCAATATTGGGGATGATGCAAAGCGTTGGGGGAATTTAGGCCTTCTTCCACGTTTACCCCATTTTACTTTTAATTTTCTCTTCATATGTCCATGATGTTTTAAGAACTTTTGGGATTGATGAAATTTCATATGTATAATATATTATATCTATGGACAACTCTCACCCTGAATTCTCAAATCCCCCTTATCTCTTGATTTCTTCGTCTTTTCTTTTTAGCTCTTGATGTTGTGGTTTTTATGTGTTGTCCCTCATGTGTGTGATAAAATATACCATGAATACATCTCACAATGTATCTTGTGCCACAACATCTCTTGTCCTCCTTTTCTCCTTAGGATGCCATGTGCTCCTCTGCATCATCCTAAGGGGGAATATCTATTGGAAATATGTGCCTCAAACTATACAGGCTGAAACCTCCATTAGAGCTAAGTCTGTGTGAAATCTTCATTGTCTAGCCGACTAGCAGCTTGATTCATTCTGTTTTGAACAGGTTGTTGTGACCTTGCAAATGTCTTGCCGAAAGGTTGCACTGTGGAGTCTATCACTGTGACATAGTGTATTTGTTATGACCTCATAGCGCTCAGGAGATCTCTGGCCGACAGGCCATTCAATTGTATTTCGAGGAGACTCTTGGTGACCATGGGCTTCGAGATAGCTAAGGGTTCTCGCTAAGAAGTTCCATCGAACAGAGAAAGTCACGTCGACGAGGACACATCCAAATGTTCTTTGGTGTAACTCAAAGCAATTGGAGAAACCTCTTAGCAATAGTGAATGTCTTGCCGATAGCCGATGGCTATCGGGGTAACTCTTGGTCCCAGGAAGACTTCTTAGTGAATGTTGGAAGTCTCACCGACAGGAACATCTTGTGGGATCTTTAATATAACTCTTGGTGACAGGTGAAGCTTTTGGGGTAAGTCATAGAGCTTGGTGAGAAGTCTTAGCGAGAGCTACATGTCTCACTGGCATTGGTTTATGTTGGAGTCTTCGGGGTAACATATGGAGATCAGTATGTTCTCTCAGTGAAGGGAAATGTCTTGGCGATGGGTGAACACTTCACGGTAACCTTTATGTCTCAAAGAAACCTCTTGGCGATATTGGTATGTCTTGCCGACTATCTTTTGGAGCTCGATATGACTTGTGTCTTCAGTATACCTTTGGTGACTCGCTATGATCTCCTAGCGAATGTGATAGGTTTGGGCGACTACTTGGTGACTCGGTGTAACTCATGGAGCTCGATAGAACATCTTAGCGATAACATAGTCTCTTAGTGACATCGATATGAAGTCTATGTGGCATTGGAAAGACACTATTAGTGTCTCACCGAGATGCCAGTATATTGTGAACTCTGTTGACCGAGTAAGACTATCTTATGTGGCATCTCATGGACGAATAAGAGGAGCCGAATGGGAACAGTTGGAAGACAGTCAATTGCGATGGGTTTGTGAGGAATTTCTACAAAAAGAGTTTGACATGGATATACTCTGTGATTACAGTCTATAATCAGTTGGTTGAATCGACAGGTTGTTGAGTGATTGTATCAGTGGATGAATTCTATGGACTGTAACGTGAAGATTCCTATACAAGAATGTTAATGGTGAATGCTACTGTATAATGACACCAAAAAGATAAGTTGGGAATTTGTATGTAATTTCATTACTATAATACAAAGTGATTTCTCTTGGTGTGGTGGGTTTTTCTCCCGTAAGGGTTTTCCCACGTATATCTAGTGTTCATGTGTGATTGTCAAATACTCTATTTTTGTTGTCTGTTTCTTAGTGCGTCTTAATTGGACTATAATTGTAAATTTTAAAGTGTATCTACATTCTTTCCCGAGGTATTGACGTTAGGAGAATTATTGTCTGCATCTAATTTTCCTTACAATATCATGCTTGCCTAATTTTCAACATGGTGAATTATTTCAAAAGGATTCCTTGGTGTCAAATTTCTTTACAATGAATTCCTTGACAAAAGAATCCCTTTTTGAAAACTCTCATATTCCAAAATGATGTATTCTCTAAAAAAGGACTCCTTGGTGAAATTTTATTTCAAAAAGGATTTCATAGTGAAAGAGTCTAAAATTTTTCCTTTTGAAAAGGAAGTATTCTTTCCAAAAAGAAAGTCTAAAAACTTTCCTTTTGAAAAAGGAGTATCTCTCCAATGGATCCTAACAAAAGATCTTTCAAAAGGATTCCTTGATGATAGAATCACTTTGAAAAATCCTATGTCTTTCAAAAGGCGTGTTCCTTCAAAAGGGCCCCTTGGTGTCTTGATGTCTTGAAGGGTTTCCTACCGAAAGAACCCCTTTTTGAAAGCCTTCTTTTCAAAAGAATTCTTTGGTGTCATGCAATTTATGTCTATTATCTGATAATTGATGTCGCCTGTCTTGGTGTTAGACATCTTATATCTTGGTGTCTAGCTTGGGGGTAGCCCTACTAGACCTATCTTTTCTTTGACTATCCTACAACATAGTTTGCAACAACCATAGGCTTATCATTTGATTAGACTATGTCTTGCTTCTTATCTAATTAGACTGTATCTTATTATGTTCATTTGTGTCAAATGGTGTCTCATTATGTCTTATGAAATTATGTTTGTTATTATTCTCCTTTTTGCCTAACATGTTTGTCTACATCCTTAAATGTTTATGGTGAGATCAGAGCTAGCTTTGTAGGATCAAAGACCCATGTCATCTTCACATCTTGGCGGAGCTCCCTCTTTCATATCAAGGTATGCTAGATTGAAGGATTGCTTCCTCTACATTTTTAGTATATTATCTTCAACGTATTTCTACTTTAGCTCATATATGCATTGACACATATGCTTGATAAAGTGGGGGAAAAATGTAATGGCGTAAATTTGTACCCCATATAAATTCCCATTAATTTACCATTTTTTTAGCCTTACAAATTTGATAATGAAAAAACCCACTATATTTTCCTTGCTTTTTCCACATGCCCTCGTTGTTTTGTTTTAGTGAGGGAATTATATAGGGGACATGCAAGTGTTGTGCATACATTTGCTCATTGTGCTTCCATCTTGATAGGATTCCTCAGTCAGGAGACATTAGGGGTGTTATGATTCTCTATTAGCTGTGAATTTAACATCCCTCTTCAAATCTTGACTACCAGGAATGATCCTTTTACCTCCAAATTCGCCTTTTGAACCTCATTCTTGGACTCTTTGAATATCTTTCTTCATTCTATCAACTCTATTCAACATTCCATCACTCCTTGCTTCTCCATCACTCTCTCTTGCTTCTATCAGCTTCATATTCCACTCCTACATCGTCTTGCTACTCCAACACCATTTTTATTGTAGTTTTTCATAGCTCCACTCCATTGGCATGGTGATCTTTCTCTTCTTCTTCCTCTCTTAGCTTCACAAGCTTGTAGAAAGGAAGGTGATATTGGCTTATTTTCTTATTTGCATTATCTTACTTGTAGAGTAGCATCTAGATTGTCTTTGCACTCTACTATCTTGTATCTGCTATCTCTATTTCTTTATAACTTTTCTACATCTTGTGGTCTATTGGATATCCATGGAGGTGGGAACACCAAAGTAGGGGTTTGATTGAGGAAAACCTCAAAATGTATCCTATTACTGTGTGTTTCTAGGTGCAATTTGATCGTGAGGAGCTTGCTACAGAATTGGACCTTCAGTAAGTTAGCATTCTTCTTCTTTCTTCCCCATCATTTTGCTATTGTAATAGTTTATATTTATAAGTTATAGTATTCTTCTTGAACTATATTTTGTAAATTTCCATACATTTTTGTTAAACTATAAAACCGAAACTTTTGGGTTGTTAATAGACTATGTGTGTTTCAATCTACAACTTGACCCTTTGTCTATATAGGATGCTAGCATGTCTCTAAGACTCTAGTATGATGTGTTGAAGTTTGAACCACGCATTGACATCCTCTAGTAGAGAGCTATTCGGTCTACAATCTAAGACCTCTGTGGTCCACTCCCCCACTTTCAATAAACCTCTATCATAATGCATAAGGAAAATAGATTTTGGTTTACCCTTCCTTTTTAACATGTTCTTTCTATCTAAAGTTGAGGTAGTCTTGAGGTAGTTTAGGTCAGTTCACTCCCTTTAGACTCTTTGGTGTCTTGGAGACTTGGGAGTAGTGAATCCCCCTTCTCTACAAATAGATAATGATTTTTCATATCCAAAAGCATTTTCATAGTCATTCCTAATTTAATTTTATATTAACAAACCACTTCCAAATATTTGTCACAACATATTTGCACCATATTCCCAACTAAATGATTTAATTTTATTTATTTATTTTTCATATTTATTTCAACACTTTAATTTAAAAAATTACATGTCTTAATTATATCTAGTTATTATTGTTTTATTACTTTACCTAAAAAATTATTTTAAAAAATAATTACTTACTTTTTACCACTACAATTAAAAAACTTTAAGGTTGAGTTTCAATGCAACTTTTAAGAAGAAACATTTTACTTCTTTTTTAATGAGCTTCAAGTTTTAAAGATGAAACCAAGTTTTTTATTTTTCTCACAAATAATATTTTGTTATGAGAATTTATGTGTTCTATTAGATATATTTTGAATTATTTAATAATATTTCAATAATGTGATCAAGCTACTTCTATATTTTACTTTTTTAATGAAACTTAAGTTTTAAAAACTAAATCTAACATTTTTCTTTTCTTCACAAAAAGTATTTTGTTAAGAGTGGTTATATGTTCTAATAAGTACATTTTGAAATATTTAACTAATCTGAATATTGTAATTGAGCTACTTCTCTTATGAGTCTAAAACAGGTAAGGTTTAAATCAAAACTTAGATGTAAGAAAACCACAATTAAATGTGCAAAAAACACCTAACTAATTTTCCTAAACTCGTAGGAGAAATTTATAGCCCCACCCCAAACCCACCCTCTTACATTTACAAACTAAAAATATAGACTCCTATTTATCAAAAAAAATATTGTAATTAATTTTGCAACATTTTTTCCCTATCGTATTGACCCCTACTCTATAAACCTAAAGTCCAACCACACCCTTATTATCTAAAAGAGTAACTCCAAGAAAAGTAAATTTGTAGAAGACACCTAATTGGATGACTCAAATGTGATTGGGTGTGGGTTCTATTTTATTACTAAGAATTTTTTACTATATTTAGAGGCACAATTTGTTCCAACTAAACTTAGCACTAATCACTTATTTTCTAAATTAATCTATTTATGAACTAATTTTCATGAGTTTTAATCTTTTTTTGTTTCACCTCTAGTCAATATATATAGCAAGAGACTCTCAAGATCTATGTGTTCTAGATTGGATCTCCCCAATAGAAAGAAACATTATTTTTCTATTGCATTGTCATGCCTATATTGGATTATTTATCTTTTTCCTATTAGCAAAGCTTTTGATGTTATCTACAATGTGGATTTGAACAAAGATCCTCAAAGTGTACAATACCATCACACTACCTGCTGTTTCTAGCCTCCAAAAAGTTGGATGAATTTCTAGTTGTTGAATCTCTTTTCAATTATATAATTCTAAGATTTTGGTCAAACTTATGATTTGGGATTTTATGAAACTGATTAGATTATTTTAGTTTGATTTCATGTTTTCTTGTAATTATTTTGTAAACTTCTCCAATTCAAGACTTTACCTAAATATTGCTTATGGTATTTTTAATTGATTGGAATTAATCTATTTTATTCTTCATTATTTGAAACCGAGGATAGGTCCAAATGGTGAATTTATTAGCTCCATTTTTTGTTGGTTCACCATTGAACAACTACTAGTTTTGATAAGAAAAAGGATTTTAATATTCAATATATTTTTGCAAGGACCACACATTTTAAAGAGTTGTACCATTTATTTTATCTATACAATCCCAAGGCAGTTGTGTGGGGAAATATTATGTGGGAGCATTCTATGTCAAATAACCTTATTAACTAGGAATTCTTAGAAATTGTAATTGTTCCAAGCGAGTGGTATGATATAAATGGTTTGGCTTTGCTACTATTTTTCTTGGAGAGAAGCTTGTGATCAACATATGGGATGAGAAAACTCCTCTCAACATGTCCAAAATATGGTTGTTCCTAAAATTGCATCTAATCCCTACTTAAAATGGAATGGATAAAGATCTGTGAGAACCCAATTATGATTCTAGAGAATGGAATCAATGTGAGTTCTTTTAGAGATCCAACCACTACATGGCTTAGTAAATATGAGAGATGGAGAATTATTGTCAAGGTAATAAGGAGGATCAAAATCACAAGGGAAGGGCCCTCCTTTACACTACCAAAGTTTTTGTTCATTGGACCAAAAATCAACACCCTCTCTATTCTTCTAAAATGGCTAGAATGAGGGAGTGCCCTGAATTTTATCTTGTTTCTTAGAGGGGAGAATTTGGACTGGATACTTCTATTACTAGGCTTGGCCTTAAGCATGTCTTGAAGGTATCTCTAGATGATACCAAGTTTGAGTATTATAAAAATGGAAATTACTTCCCAGACATGGATTGACATGTTCCATATAATTAGATAAGTATGTTTTAATTGTATAATACTCAAATATGGTATCCTTAAGAGACACCTTCAAGACATGCTTAAGGCCAAGCCCAATAATAGAAGTATTTAGTCCAAGTTCTCCACTCTCAGAAATAAGATAAAATTCAGGGCACTCCCACATTCCACTCCTTTTAGAAGAATGGAGAGGGTGTTGGTTTTTGGTCTAGTGAATAAAATACTTTCTAGTGTAAAAGAGGACCCTTCCATTGTGATGTTGATTATCCTTACTACCCATAATAAGTCTCCATCTCCAATCTTTACCAAGTCATATAGTGGTTGGATCTCTAAAATAACTCACATTGATTCCATTCTCTAGAATCATAAGTGTCTTCTCAATGATATTTATCCATTCCCTTAAGTAGGGATCAAATGCATTTTTAGGAACAACCATATTCCAGACCTATTGAGAGGAGTTGTCCCATCTTGTATACTAGATCATAGGCTTCTCTTTAGGAAAAATGGTAGTATAACTAGACCAGTAACCCTTTATATCATATTGCTCACTTGGAACAATTGTAATTTTCAAGGATTCCTAGTTAATAAGGTCCTTTGACATGGTCCTTTGACATGGCTTGCTCTTACACAATATTACCCCACACATGTAATGCCCTGCCACGCAACCCTAGAGGAAGTTGCAATTCACTACTTAAACGTACCAATTTTTTGTTTTGTTTAAGTATAAATAACATGTAAGGTGAATTCATAATGCCAACAACCTCTAAGGCCACGAGACAAAGATAACTTAGAAACCCAACATCAAATAACATTACATAAACTGAAACATTAATCACTTAAGGAAATGAGACAACATACATTCCATGCAAGATAAATTTCAACAAGGAATTAAATACCCCAAGATTCCAATTAACATTTAAACAATAAGGTTACATCACTCATTCCCCGAATGAGGTAAATCCAACCCACAAGATTACATATTACAAATTCCACCTCGAAACAAATGAGGGGTAATGAAATACAATAAGAACTACAAGAATAAGGCATGAGAAGCAACTGATTCCCACGAGCTCTCCAGCTGGAAATCACGAACACACGAACATGAAGAAGAACCAATGGAAAGATGCACGCCACCCGACCACGTGGAACCCAAAGGCCCCACTCCCTCCGTGCTAGGAGATAGTAACAAGGATTTCCTAGACAAGACCACCAACCTCTAGACACAGGCTTACACCAAAACTGAATTGAAGCAACTACAATCACAAAGCCACTTAACATCTATAACCACAATGCCATTAAGCCACAATAGTCACAACATCACTTAACACGAAGTTACAATGCTTTCAGAGAACAACGATCATGTACATCACACAATAACTGATTAACTGTCGACATAGGAGAAGTGTCATACATAAATTGCCATGAGTTACCCTAGCTCAACCTTCCTAGGCTACCGGACCCCCATCTTGGGTTACCCTGGCTTGCCTCTACCGGCACCGGACCTTCATGCAAAACTATGCGTCCCATCTCATCTCGAGCCTTATCATTCACTTGCTTCACGAGAGAGGCATTCATTATCTTATTAGTTTGAAGGATCCCCATTAATTTCATTTAAATTATCACTTAGTTAAACTCTAGGTGAGTTACCCTGGCGCCCCTTTGTGTGCCGGACCCCCACCAAGAGCCACTCTCCTAACGACAACACACCCACAAGAAGAAACAAGATAACACGACCTCTCCAAACCAAGGAGGAAACATAACACGAAACTTACTCCAACACTGGAGGAAACAACGTACAAAACCCACTCCAACATTGGAGGAAACCAAATCACATTACCCTCTCCTACACCCAAGGAGGCACAAATCCCCGTTCGTGAAAACCGGGTGATCCACAAGGTATAATTATGCACATTTTCCACGACACACCAAAAGTGACTTTCATAACGACAACCCACAACAGGATACAAATCCCCTATCAGGAAGACTTCAAACAATGACCCCATACTCCCAACATCAAGCAAGGAAGAATAAACAATAAAAGTAATTCTAGCAATTAAATAAACTAAAATTCGTGTTTCCTAAACCCAGTCAATCACAGTATTCCTTCCTTGCATTTATCTAATCAAAACTCTAAATTTCATTCCACATCATTGCAATAAATCAAGTCGTTCCTTCATCCTTAGTACCACAACCAAATCATAATCGAACAATTTATTAACTAACATCATTTGATTAAAATGACTCTTTCATTGATTCACAATTTCGCAACTATAATTATAATTGAACATTTAAATAATAAAGTCATTCATCTAACATTTAAATCAATTTACTTACTCTAATTTTCCTATTATTTTCATATTCAAAACATTTAAATAAATCAAGGCATTTATCTTATTCAATAAAAACCTATTTCACAATAAAATTCCTTATTCATTAAAATATATATAAATTCCATTAAAATATCTATTTAACCAAATATTTCAATCCTCTTGATCAAACAATTTACTTACACTCTACAATTTATTATTTAAATAAATATTATAATAATATAATATATAAATATATTATTATATATTAATATTAATATAATATTTAATGATAATTATAAAATAACTCATAAAAAAAATTGAAATCCAAGGTTTCACTTGGAAAGCCACGATGCCCTAACCGCCGCAGCCTGTGTGTTAACCACACAGTCCGAGGCTTTTTCCGGCCGCGGCCTGTGTGTTAACCACACAGTCCGTGGCCTTTCCCGGCCGCGGCTTGTGTGTAAAACACACAGTCCGTGGCCATGGTGGCCGCGGCCTGTGTGTGTAGCGGTGGGGTTTGACCGCCCACCCCACAACAAACACAAAAATAAAATTAAAAAAAAATATTTTAACCTGTGTTGCAAGGCGCAAACAAATACAGGGCATACCCTGTTTTTACCCAAAATTCACATTTTCAAATATAACCAATATATGTGTATATATGTATTTGTGGGTATATCCATGTATTGCTATACATGGGTAT
>VDFB02127876.1:0-10207 GCA_007258455.2 Sequoia sempervirens
GGAGTTGTTGAGTGTTGGAGTTGGACAGGGACTTGGTGCTGTTGGAGATGCTTCTTCCATGCCTCCATACCGTCCTAGTGCTAGTGCTTGTGGTAGTGCTTCTGTTTCTGCATCGGCAATGCCTATGCGTACTCCTAGTGCTGGTGGCGCTGCTACTGCTAGTGGTAGTGGCAGTGTTAGCATTGGCCCTAGAGTTCGTAAATCTAGGGTGGACTCATATTTTGTACCACGCACTACCCCTGGTTCCCAACCGTCGCTTGCGAGCATGGGTTGGAACAAGGACGCACATGATGCAGCCAAAAAGGCAATTGCAGACTTTTGGTACTACTGCACCATTCCCTTCCATGTAGCCAGGTAATTTTTTTTCGTTTAATTGTTTTAAAATTTATATTTAAATTTTAGAATCTAGATGTATCTCATTATCTCATTATTGAATTCAAATTTTACAATACTTATGTAACTTATCAATTTATTTATGACATGTTATAGGTCACCTTTCTGGCAAAACATGGTTGATGTGATAACCATATGTGGGGCCGGGTTCAAAGCCCCTAGTGAAGATGAATTAAAGGGCCCACTTTTGACTCAAAAGGTGGCAGATGTGAAAGCACAATTAGAGGAGCAGCACAAGCAGTGGAGCATGATTGGTTGCACCATCATGACTGATGGTTGGACTGATAGGAGAAATAGGACGTTGCTTAATTTCCTAGTTTCCTCCGGCGGTAATTGTTCTTCCTTCAATGCATTGGAATTTGAATTTTATTTAGTGAATCACATAATTTAATATGGCTGATTTATGTTTTTTAATTTATTGAATGATTGGTTTTGCTTTTTTTTTCAGGTGACACCGTCTTCATTAAGTCCATTGATGCTTCTGGCCAATTCAAAAATGCCACATACCTGTGTGAGGCTATAGAGGACGTGATAGCTGATGTGGGTGAAGAAAATGTAGTGCAAGTGGTGACAGACAATGCAGCAAATTATGTTGCTGCTGGTAGATTATTGATGGAGAGGCACCCTACTATATTTTGGACTCCATGTGCCGCCCATTGCATTGACCTCATGTTGGAGGATCTTGGGAAGCTCCCATGGATCAAAACATGTGTGGAAGCAGCAAAAAATGTTTGCAAATTTGTATACAACCACACATGGGTGCTTAACCTTATGAGGCAATACATGGGGTTGAGGGAGTTGTCTCGTCCTGGCATCACCAGGTTTGCAACAAATTTTATCACGATGCAATCCTTGATTCGGTCAAGGGCAGCTTTGAGAGGCATGTTTACTAGTGAGGGAGTGGGTCTTCCTCATCCTTTTTCTACAAGCCTTGCGGTTGGCATTGGCTACGGTGCATTTTTGATGAGCAGGTTTTGGACGCAATGGGCGAGTTATTGAAGGTAAAATTTAATTCTTTATTATGTTCTAATTTTTAATCATATCTTACTTTTATTTGTTTATTTTCATTCACACTTATTTGTGCAGCATGTTTGCACTTTGCAGTTTATTGAGCCCTTGCTAGTTCTCCTACGAGTTGCAGATGGGGAGAAGCCCGCAATGGGCTACATATATGAGGGCATGGATAGGGCCAAAAAGGCCATTAGATCAGTCTATGGTGGAGTTGATGATAAGTATCGTACCATTTGGGAGATCATTGATAGAGGGAGATTGCAAAACCAACTTCGCCAGGCCCATCCATGCAGCCGCTTATGTTTCACGAATCGACCTTCCAATTCCATAGCGATCTCCGTCTGCCGGATAAGAAATTCTTAGTGGGCTCTACCTACGCGACATTGGAGTACGGTACTTTGCTATTTTTCACCAATTGGTGCAGGAGATAGATGCCTTCACTAAGGCACCGCTTGAGAGAGACTTCTTTGCCGTCAAATGTTACCCAAAAGATAATAGGACAACTGCCACTACCGAGGGTAAAAATATATTTAAAGGGCATATGTTTTCCATCTCTTTATGACTATAATTTGTATTAAATATTTGAACTTACAGACTTGACTTTGATAAGTTGATTTTTGTTTCTTTTCCGCCATCTGGAATGCTGGTGGAATATGTTTGGTTCTGATACACCGAACCTGCAAAATATTGCCATTAGTATATTGAGCCAGCCATGCAGTTCATCTGGTTGTGAGCGCAATTGGAGTATGTTTGAGCACATACACTCCAAGAAGCGCAATAGATTGACAGTGGAGAGGATGAACGACTTGGTATATGTTCATTACAATCTTCGGCTCAGATACAGGAAGCTTTTTGACCATGACAAAACCCCGATCAATCTAGACGAGGTTGATCCACAGTCTGAGTGGACCACTGAGGCTACAGATGCAGTGTTTAGTGACGAGGACCTTGATTGGGTGGACCAGGCAGAGAGAGAGGCCGAGGTTGTAGCCATGGCTGAGGAGGAGGCTAGGGCACGAGGAGGCATAGATGCTGTTGGTGAGCGTGGCATGGAGAGTCAGACACAGGCAGAGACTATGGCTGCAGCTGCAACATCATCCAGGCCCTTTAGACGCCTTCGTAGGAAGGATGCTGGCTCCACTATGCCATAGGGCATAGAGTCATAAAACATTTTGATTTGATGTCATATTTCATATTTCATATTTGTATGGAACATTTGATGTCATGGATTTCATATTCCATGAGTTTTGTATACATTTGACTAATTTTATATATCTAAGTATGTTATTTCCTTCAGCAACGCAACTACAATGTGTACCTTATACTTATGTAATCGTTGTATACTTATGCATGTGATCAAATTTGCTTTTATTTGTGTTGTATTCAATAAAGGGTGCTTGAAACAAGTTTTAAATCCTTAAAAATCTCTAAATTTCTAGGGTTTTTCAACTTTTTTTCATTTTGCCGCGTCTGCGCTGCGTCCGCGTCCGGAGTCGCCGAGTCTCGCGCCGAGTCGCCCTCGCCGAGTCTGAGCCGCGTTCGCGTCTCGTTACTATGGTATATATATACAAATGAATGGAGAGACAAATCCTTCATGTCAGCCTCTTAAGAGATTGCGTATCTTGTTAAATGAAGTCGGCCTAGATAAATATTATATGTCGGCCTGAATGAATATACACGCCTCTTCACAAGAGGTCGGCCACCTTTAAGAAAACGTGTCCCAAGGAGAATGAGGTCGGCTCTAAATAAACATGTATTAAATGTCTTCTTGATAACAGATCAAGGTGAATTCGTATCTTCTTATGTCGGCCATACAATGTGAAGATAAACAATAACAATAAATATAAATTGAATAGCCAACAGCTATCATTCAATTTATGTTTCCATGAAGGAGCTGAGCTGGAAGGAGCTACCGAAGTTGCTATATCATTAACACATAAAACTTCAAGAAAAGCTAACGCTTTTATGACATGGGAATGACCCTTTAGCATCCTATTGCATGATCCACATATAAGCAATGGATGATAACAACAATAATGCTGGCAATGCTGATAGAAATCAATGATGTCCACCCCCATTACCTTGGAGTAATAATATTGGACCTTTGGCTTTTCAGGTAAATCATGAGTTACTTAAAGAATCAAGGAAACATTTTCCCTGATTTCACAGCGATGGAAGCCAACACCCAGATGAACATTTTTTTGCATTCACAACGGCTTGCGCTGTCTTGCACGTGGCATATGAAGACATTGCAGTGCGTTTCTTTGTCGAGACTCTTGCGGGAAATGCTACCAACTGGTTCAATCACCTGGCGCTAGGCAGTATCACAAGCTGGGCAACTATGAGCGAGAAGTTTTTGGCAAGATTCAAGCTCGCAGAAGACAGTCACCTGTTGTTTGCCCAACTTACAAATTCAAAGATGGCGCACAACAAACGCATGAGAGAATTTGTAGCAAGATTTAATGGTCTTGTTACAAGACTTTCTTCTACATTTGATCCATCACCGGAGATTCTAATGAGCTGTTTCATAAATGCTCTTCTATCAGAGATAGCCTTCTTCCTCAAGACGACAAAAGAAACAGAGTTGAAGAGTGTGCAAGAACACGCCATCAAGTTGGAGGATGATATGATTACTTCTGACATGATGAAAACAAATTCTATCAGATCTCTAGTTTAGCAACTGTACAGCCAAAGAGAGATAATCTTCAGCCACGGTTGCCAACATCTCCATCAAGACCAACAGTTAAAGCTGCACACAATGCAGTATTTTGTTGTTTCCATGACATTGATGCACATATCGGATCCACATGTCTTGAGAATCTGAGAATGAACCAAATCATGGGATACACTGAAGCTGCTCCTAGTTCTAGTTTTGTACCAACGCCAAGTTCGAATGTTGTCTTACCAAAGACGGACAACTTCGATGGAAACTCCGCTGCGGGATACTTTGATAAGGAACTCGTCAATCAAAAACAAGAAGAATACCATTAGTACGCTCCTGCAATGAATCATGAGAATGTTTCAACGCCTGTGTTCACACATGCTCAACATTTCAAAGCACAGAAAGAAGAAGAAAGATGAAAATCAAATGAAAAAGGAAAAAAAGTGCCGTTCGCTTCCAATCCCAGATCTTCATAGGAGAACACTATGATAGTTGCTCAAGATCCGTCTTCAGCAAACTTTGATATCGTGACTTCCATGATGAAGACCAAGGTACAAATCTCTCAATTGGAATATCTTCAAGACCATCCAGAACAAATAGATTAGATTCTCGTAAGGTTGTAAAGAAGTAGGTTGTGATTCATCCTACATTGCTCAAGTCATCAGTTCCAGTAGAAGAATAGCCTGGAATGGGTTTCGGTAATTATGTAACTCTATTAGAAATAGAAACTGAAGACCAGAACATTGCTTGTTCTGAAAAGAGACTGATAGAGGATACAAGGTCATGGGCAATACAGTTCGATGGAGGTTGTTCCAATACAAGTTCAGAAGCAGGGGAAATGATCATATCCCCTAAAAGACAGTTGTACCCAGTTGCATATGGCTTGCAATTGGAATTCAGTAAAGCTGAACAAGAGACGCTTTTGTTAGGTCTCAAAAATGCTGAAGACATGGGAATCAAACTCCTATGTGTTAAAGGTGATATTGAGCTGATCAATGAACCAGTCGAAGGATATTTTCAGGTCAGAAAAGATCACCTATGGCATTATAGAAATTAAGTTTGGAACTTGATTGATTGGTTTGAAGAGTTCAACATCCTGAGGATGGACAATAACAAAACTAATGCCTCAGGGGTATCATCTTTCCCATTTGCATCATATTCTGAATTTTTTCAGAGTACCTTTGCTTGGATATATGAATACCTGAGAGTCTTCATCCCAGAAGGATTTCCTCCTGTGATTCCCATCAGAAGAGAAGTGAAGCCTTTTAGGCATAAATGGCATTGATGGAAGGCTCTTACCGTTGTCATACAACGAACGATATCCAAAGTACTTCATCCCTTCAGGGGTGGAGTAATTTTCTTTTAACGTTATGTAGTAATGTATTTCCTGTTTCGTAAAGTTTCGTCGTGTTTTTAGGTGATTTAGGTAGTCTTGTTTTTAGGTGATTTTAGGAAAGTTTCCAACTTAGGTGATTAGGAAAGATCCTGACTCCCATACCCAACTGATATCACACCGGTCTACTTTTTTTCAAGAGATTCTCGGTTCTCCTATGGTATAGGTATCCGACATGGTCACCAAATGGAGCCTAATGTTGTACCCAAAGTAAAATTTTTGCTTCAATGAGGCATTGATAAAATGGTCTAAATCTTGTTAAATTGTCGTCAAAAGTCAGTTTTAGGTCAAATAAAGCATGGGCTTTTTGTGGGTTTATTGTCCAGAGGATACTGGAAAATTTTGAAAATTAGAGTTTCTGGAACCCTATTTTTAGGAAAAACCCTAAAAAATAGGATCTTTCTAGAATTGAATGAAAATAATTTTGATTGGCTTATTTCACTTCACGATCACACTAGTCAAGTTAGAATCAAGAAAAGTTAGTTTTGCTCTAGTGGGTCTATTTCACTTTTTCAAAAGAAAAGTTAGGACCTCTCAGGTCAACAATGGTAGATGGCTAGATACCAAGTGTTGAAATCTAAGCCTCAAATGCATCACAGAAGATTCTATGGCGAAAGATGCTTCGCGATACAGGGGATTTTCGAAAGGTGAAAATGCTTGAAATTTTTTAAACTCTGGAGCTAAAAAGCGCCCCTGCTAGCCAGGGGCGCCCATGAATTCAAGAGGTCAAAGGCAGTTGTTAGAATTTGCAGTGTTATGGATCTTCTTCAAATTTCTCAGGCTTTCCAATGAATCCAATGACTCGTTCAACAAATTCATTAAACATCGACAAACGAGGATCAAGAGGGAAAATGCTGAAAATGAGAAACTCATAAAATGGCAGTCTATCAAGGAAAAAAGTGCCTCTGCAGGCCAACGGGGCCTAGAAATTAAAGAGCTCAAAAGTCATTTTTTGGGTTAACTACTCCAGTAGATTCATTTCAGATTCAACCCAGCTTTGCAATGAACTTGTTAGCCAATCCACGGGACCTGTTTAACACCCGAATTTGAAGATCAAGCGAAGAACGGAGGAAACGAAGTAAGTCAAAATTTGACTATCTTTGATAGGGAAAAGCGCCCCTGCTAGCCAGGGGTGTCCAAACTTTTGAGGCGCCTGTTGTGACCTTTTCACACATCGCCCCATTACAAATGGGGACCCCCTGTTTTTGCTTTTTTTGCCTTGGCGTCGCAACTTCTTATCACTTGTCTTTTTACAATGAGGTCATCATTTTGAGAGTTTCAGGTCAGTTTGCCGAGAGTTACCCGAGCCAAGTCAATAATCCATGCTTGAATCAGCGCATAGACGTCATGGAAGCGCTCAGAAGGCCCGGGAGACGAGGATCGCCTGTTCATTAAGGCAATTGACACTTCCTATTTTTTAGGAAATTTGCTTTTAAGCTTTTCATTTTTGGCATTTTTGGACCAAACGGGGTTCCCTATTTTTTAGGGTTTTGCTTTTTCTATTTTTAGAAAGTTTCTATATTTGGAAAGGTTTCGAATTCCAAAAATCCACTCAGAAGTTCGAAAAACTCGATAGAACTCTCAGAAAATCAAAGAGAAAATTGAAAATCATTGAAAAATATGGAAAAGCAAGTAAAAAGCATGAAAAATCAGACCCAAAAAAACATAAAATTCTGGAAAAATCAGTCCAAAATCAATCAGATCTGAAGCAAAATCACAGAAAATCAGCTCAAAAAGAATGGAATTCATGAAAATCTGGTTAAGTCTGAAGAATTCGCCATAAGAAGGATGGTCCTTGAAATGTGGGACGGAAAAATGGAAGGAATGTCAGACACTAAGGAAAGTCCGCCCTGCCACAAGAGAGGAATGTCCAAAACTATCTGAAGTCCGCCCAGCTTTAAGAGAAAAATGTCTAGACCCATCCAAAGTCTGCCCAGCACTAAAGAAAGGATGGCAAGGACTATCCAAATTCCGCCCAGCCATAAGGGAGAAGTGCCAAGACTCTTCAAAGTCTGCCCTCACTTGTCTAGATGCTTGTGAAGTCCGCCATGCTTACGGAAGGATGCCTTTAAAGTTTAAAGTCCGCCATCTTCAAGGAGGTAAGTGCCAAAAGATTAGGAAGTCTGCCATGATCAAGAGGAAGCATGTCTAAGACTATCTAAAGTCCGCCTAACCTTAGGCAAGATGTTGGTGAACTCCGCCCAAGCCTTGAAAGGCTAAGAAAACATTCTTTAAAGTCCGCCTAGGCACATGGGAGAGAAAAAAAATCAAAAATTTCACTAAGTATTGGTGCCTAGCAAGGAAAATTTCGAAATTTTTGCCTAAGTGTAATAGCCTAGAAAGGTGGAGAATCAAAATTTTGACTAAGTATTGTAGGATTTCCAAGAGACAAAGGGTTAAGCAAAGTGCCAAAAGATTTGGAAGTCCGCCATGTTCAAAGAGATGATGTCCAAGACCATAGAAAGTCCGCCCTCACCTTGTCCAAGCACTTGCAAAGTCCGCCATGGTCTATGAAGGGAGAAAATTACAATTTTTGCTAAGTGTTTGGTGCCTAGTCAAGAGAAATTCGAAAATTTGCCTAAGTATAGAGGATGAAAAAGTGAGATTTTTGGCTAAGTGTTGTGGCATTTTCAAGAGGAAAAGTGTTAGAGTTTGAAGGGAGAGTGCTAAAGAAAATTCGCTATGGCATGTGGAAAGTGGAAAAGACTTTGGGAAATCCGCCTAGGCCAAGGCAAAGAAAAAATGAAGTGTGCCTAGTATGAAAATGGAAGAGAAATTAAATTGCCTAAGTGCGGATGTTTGGAGAAAATGTTATAAAAATTGACAACTTTGGCCAGAGAAAAATGCACAAGGAAAAGAGGTAGGAAAGCTCGCCCTTGGCTAGAAGGAATAAAATTTATCAAGCATCACAAAATTGCGCCTAACAAAGACATCCAGACAAAGATTTTGCTTAGAAAAATTCGTTTGAGCGAGAGAAAATTTGACTTTGGCATAGGAAAATGTGCCCAGTGCAACTAAAAGTTCACCATGGCAGGGAAAAATAAGGATCTGGCATAACAATTGTCGACGAAATGGCTAGAATTTTGACTTGGCTAGACGAAATTGGGAATAAAATTGGAAAATAAACTTTTAGCCAGAGAAAATGAAGAGAAAATTGAAATAGCCATGGGTCCAAAATGAACGAGTTGGAATTAAATTAAAATATTTTAATATTTTAATAATTTATTTCCAAATACTTAAAAATATGAAATGCCTTGGACAAAATAATGGATGGAAAGGCAAGCTTCAAGTCCGCCCAAGGTGGAGATGTCCAGCATGAAGCAAAGTCTGCCCAAGGATGGATGTCCAAGACAAGTGCAAAGTCCACCTGGAGAAGTGTCCAAGATAGTCCAAAATCCGCCCTCAATCATAGTGGAAAATATTCTAAGGCATGAAGTGCCTAGAAGGGAGATGAAAAATGGCGAGCTTAGTGGAAAGCCTGACCTATCTCTTGGCAAGAAATCTCTAAGTCCGCCATGCACTTGTCCCAGGCTTGATGAAGTCCGCCCAACCAAGGAAACTCAAAGAATTGGCTAAGTAAAAATTCAAAAATTTGGAAAGGCACCAGTGAAGTCCGACCTTGCTCAATGGGTGGACGGCACAAGAAAGTCTGACTTTTCCCAAGCACATCATGTCCAAACCTTTACAAAGTTCGACTTTGCTTGGAGAAGGTATGTCCGAACATCCATAAGATCCGCCAAGTACAATGGCAAACATGATGCAAAGTCTGACCTAGACCAAAAAAAGAAATGTCAAAGTGTTGAGAAAGTTCGCTCCAGTGTAAGAGAAAAAATGGTAAGCACTAGAGAAAGTTCGACTTATTCCCAGGGATGTTTGTCCAAAGTGGCTTGAAGTCCGACTTAGGCCGAGAGAGAAAACGTCCAAGCTCATGTGAAGTCCGCCCAAGGAGAGGATGAGAAAATTGGCTAAAACTCAGAAAATTGGCTGAGTGTTGATACCTTGGGGAGAAGAATTCACTAAGTGTTGGACAAAAAACAGGAAGGATGAAGAGGAGTAAAGAGGAAATGGATAAAATCCTTGTCCAGAGATGGAATTTGTCAAGCCAAATTCGGAATTGAAGGAAAATCCACAGGCAAAGTTCGTTCGAGCATGGAGATGGCCAAAACCTTGGCTAAATGCTGAATGGTCCACATGAAGGTGTTACAAAGTAGCCAAAATTTGGCTAAGTTTGGGAAATACTTCACAGAGGAAATTCCAATTTCCCCCATCATGGCGAAAGCACAGAGGCATTCTTCTCCAAATTCTAGGCACTTGAAAGAATATTCAGACATCTTAGAAGGATTTCATCTACAATCCCAGACCTATTCAAGCAATCCGGGCAACTTTTTGAAGGGTTTCATCTCCTGAAGAATTAAAGACAAGCTTCCAATCAGAATCAGATGGTGACAAGGAGAGTGTTCCAAAACATATCTTCCTACTTAGACAATTTCTCAACACAAATTGGAGAATTCAGAGAGGAAATCCAAAGGAATAACATCAACCCAGTTCAAGCAGGAGGAAGTTCAAAGCAACCAACTTCAAGTCCAGACACCTGCTCCAAGGGGAGACTTCCAGACTCAAAGATTCCAGTACAGGCAAGAAGAAGAAATCAAAGTCTCAAAAGGAATCCAAGATCAAAGCTAGGAAGGAACAAGCGCAAAGGACAGAGTCATCGACAGGGAAAATATTCTAAGGCAAGTGCGTGGAAG
>VDFB02127877.1:0-21098 GCA_007258455.2 Sequoia sempervirens
GAATCAGCATCATTCTTCAAGAAGCCCAAACTTGATAGGTATCGATCAATCCTTTCGTACCATGCACGAGGAGCCTGCTTAAGACCATACAAGGCCTTCTTTAGTTTGCAAACATGTGACTCCTTCCCATGAATCTCAAATCCATTAGGTTGCTCTATATAAACTTCTTCCTCAATCACTCCATTGAGAAAGGCTGTCTTCACGTCCATCTAGTGAATCTTCCATCCTCTGGATGCAACAATAGCAATGATGGTTCTGACTAAAGTGTAGCGAGCAACAGGAGCAAATGTCTCATCATAATCAACTCCCTCTTTCTGAGAGAACCCACGAGCCACAAATCTTGCCTTGTACTTCTCAATGCTTCCATCTGCAGCATGCTTAATCTTAAATAGCCATTTAGAAGATACCACAGACTTGCCCTCAGGTCTAGGAACAATATCCCAAACATCATTTTTAAGAATTGACTGATACTCCTCGTTGTAGCATCTCCAAACACGGCATTCGACTTCCCTCCGCTTACAGGTGGGCTTCCCGGTTCTGTCTGACTCATCAAGGCAACAAGCTGGAGAACATGGCCTTTTTGCTTTCCTGCAGATGGCACCTCCTAGGGCTGCAAAACTTCCCGTGACCTCTCTCTTGCATATGCCTTTGGCCCATAGAGGTCTCTTTCTCCCAATAACAATGTCAGTAGGCCCATCAGTAGGTTCCAAGGGTTCAACAAGATCAATATCTTCTTTTGGTTCTGAAGTCTCCCTCTGAATCTCAGGAGTATGGTCAACTTCCATATCCTGAGGAGACTCTTCATCATCAATCTCCATATGAATCTCCCTGGATCTTCTGAATGCAACATCTTCCTCGAATGTGACATCCCTACTAATCTCGATCAACTTTTGACCTGGAATGTAAATTTTGTAAGCTTTTGATGTCTCACTGTAGCCCACAAATATTCCCTTCTTGCCAGAAGGCTCCAACTTGGTTCTCTTTTCCTTGGGAACATGAATATAGACAAGACATCCAAATATCCTCAAATGACTGACTTCAGGCTTCTTCCCTGTAAAGGCTTCTTCTAGAGTCATATTCTCCAAGATCTTATGAGAACTTTTGTTCTGAACATATACAGCTGTCCTGGAAGCTTCTGCCCATAAGAATGTTTGCAAATCTTGATCATGAATCATGGCCTTTGCTGCTTCCACGATTGTCCTTTCTTTCTTTCTGCAACACCGTTTTGTTGAGGATTATAGGGAACACATAACTCCCTCTTAATCCCTGCATCAATACAAAAATTCTGAAACTACCGTAGGTGTATTCTCCACCATTGTCGATCTAGTAACTTTAATTCTTTTTTTTACCGTAAAGATTTTCTACCAAGGCTTTTAAACTCTTTAAACCTATCCAAGACTTCCTCATTCTTTAGATTTCAAAAAATAAATCCAAGTCTTCCTAGAGTGATCATCAATGAAAAGAACATAATACAAGAAACCACTCGAAGAAGGAATAGACATAGGTCCACATAAATCAGAATGAATAAGGTCTAAAATACACTTAGATCTATTTTCTCTACTATGAAAAGGGGCTTTTATATTCTTACCCAATGCGCAGCCCTTGCATGTACCTTCATGCTCCTGGTTGAACTTAGGAAGGCCCGTCACCATCTTCTCCATGATAGGTAATGCTCGGAAGTGTAAGTGAGCCAATCTCCGATGCCAAAGATTGCAAAGACTTGAAGAGTCATGAACCAAAGCTTGTAAAGAACGTGTGCAGACCTTGTAAAGGTTTTCATGTCTAACTCCAATTACTTGAGCATCCTTGAAGCTAGAGTTCTCCATCCACACTAGAACTTTGCCTTTGGAGAAGGCAACTTGATATCCTTTATCTTCCAAAGCTGATATAGAAATAAGATTGCGCTTGATTCCAGGAACATAAAGAACATTACCCAATTGAAGTGATATGCCGGAATCCAAATGAAGTGTAGAGGTCCCAATTCCTTTCACGGAGTAGCTAGCATCATCTCCAATGATGACTTGTTCAGAAGACTCCTTTTCCACCAAACTTGATAAGTGCTCTTTAAAGCCGGTGATGTATCGAGAAGCACCACTGTCGATTATCCAAGTGTTGGTGTCGGAAGGTACACTACTTGATAATGCCGAATAGAACAAATATTCACTTGATTCCTTTTGAGGAGAGGCATCATCAACATCCGCAACGGTAACCTGCTGCTTAGGTCTAGTTGGACAATACTTGGCGAAGTGCCCAAACTTGTCACACCTAAAACATTGAATTTTGGACATATCCCTCTTCTTCTTAAATGGAGGTGCATCATCATTTCCCTTGTCTCGATTCATTTTGAAGAAACCCTTCCTTCCATCTTTTCCTTTCTTCTTTGAAGTATGGGAGGCGAGAACATGAATGTCTTCATTCTTTGAACTTTGAACTTTGACCAACACCTCTTGCAACCAACCTTGATTCCTCTTGAATGCAATCAGATCTTAGACGATCAAACTTAGGCAATTTCGATCTTGCACTGATTCCCTGAATGAATGATTCCCAAGACAAAGGTAAACCATTGAGAGCGAGCATGGTTAAGTCTTTGTCATCAACCGTATGTCCTATCGTTGAGAGCTGATCTCTCAAATCTGAAATCCTCATGAAGTAAGCGATCATAGATTCTCCCTTTGACATCTTCAAATGATGCAATTGATGCTTTAGTGCAAGTGCCCGGCTGGTATTGTTGATTTCGTACATCTCTTCCAAGTTCTTGAGCATATCTCTTGCTATCTTCAACTTAGAGATGATCGGAACAATATGATCCTTGACGGAATCAACCAATATCTTCATTGCTTTAATGTCTTTCTTCAGCCACTGCAACTTTTCTTCTTCCTCCTCAGGTTCAGAAACGCTAGACTCCACGAACTCACCCAAGTCATTTTCACGCAAGGTAAGCATGATCCTGAATCTCCATGAAGTGAAGTTAGATGCACCTTCGAGTCTATCCTCAACCTTCAAACCATTCACCATCTTGATTAAGTGAAATAATAGGGTATGCTGATTTGCAATAATCTGATCACGATCCTCTCAAACCCGCTTTGATACCATGTAAATTTTAATGAACAGATTATGTGCACAGAAAATTAATTCAAAATCAGACATAATAACACAGCAGATGCCCTGGGAAAACCCTCCTCTTGAGGGAGAAAAACCCAGCAACAAAGATCTCTCTTATATAAAATAATGGCAACAAGTCTCTTTACAATGAGGCCAATCACAAGGCCAATACTCAGCACCTATACCAGATGCAATAACAGATGAGGATCTGCACTTCCTTGGACTGCTAAATCTGTCCTCAAGAAATTCGCAATTCTGCTCTTGATACAATTCGCACTCTGCTCTTGATACAATTCGCACTTTGCTGAATTTACTTTGCTTGAATGAAATCGAACTTTAATGATGATTTACAAATGATAAAGTGATCTCTTATTTATACATTTTGAAGAGGTACGAACTTAATAATTACAAGTCGGCTAGAGCTGATAAGTTGTCTTCTAAAATAGAGTCGGTCACCAAGAATGATCAAAGAGAAAATCGCAAATAATATGAATGAGGTCAGCCTCATATAATCTTCATTCAATATGACTTCTTCAAGAACTCGTGCCAAGTATAAATAAATTAAATAGCTTCCTGGCTATTATTTAATTTATCAAGCTAGAGCATTATATTGACGCTGTCTATTATCATTAACAAGTAGATCTATTTCATTTGAATATGATCTTCTACTACAAAAAACCTTTTATTACACATTCAAGGATGATCCAATGGATGATGCTTGATATACATAAAGTGCCATAAATGGGGAGAATTTGGAAAAAATATGGAAGCAAGTGTATATCACATTCTCCTAGTAGCAACCGATTAACCCAATAGGACTCTTTATCTGCATAAAACAACAAAAGTACACAAGCATTTGCCAACAATATCAATCTACCTTTTAGACTGGTAGTAAATTGAAGAGTTAATCTAGTTGTGTACCCAAACAAGAGAACAAGTTAGTGCAAAAATGAAAAATGTTTATGGGATCACAATTACTATAAATTTTGGGGTAACATCTAGCTTTTGAATTGTCTCCATGATTGTTGTTGCCACGGTGCTTGCTGCAAAAGGATGAGATACAACATAAAAAACATATTTTATGAGCCTATCCACCGAAACCATTATGATAGTATTCCTACATACCTTGGGAATGCATTCCCTACTTTTTTGGATTATTTCCTATACAGGATGTTTTAGGTACAAGTATGAAAAATTTACCCCACCCCTCGTACCTAATTCTCAAAAATAATTGGAACCATTTCCAAAACGACAAATTTTGTGTAGGGGATGCCTAGCTTTCCCCAGATGTCCAAACTTGCCCAATCTGCCCTAAGGATGGCTAATTGTCCCCTATGGCCCAAACAACATAAAAAGTTTTTTTTTTTTACCACAAAATTGAAAAAAGAAAACAAAGGAACGCATGGGCCCATAAGGACCCCCACACCCCTTTACACAACCTTAAACTTAAAATAGCCACTCTAACAATTAAAAACCAAAAGTAAACTCATTTTGCATTTTCCACATTGTGAAGAAGAAGATAATGAAAGAGAACAATTGTGAGAAGAAAAGGCAACAACAATGAGAAGAAGGGCAATGACCATCAAACTAAATCATTCAAGGTAAGTTTACTATCCATTGTTCAATTGCACAAATTCTTTTGCAATTATTTTTTCAAACTTCCCAAATTTTAGGAAGGTTTTTTTTTATATGTTTGCACTTGAAATATTGTTTCAAATTTTCAATAAAGAAAATGAGCAGCAATGAGGGTAGTGAGGGTTAAGAGGTTCAAATTCAAGAAATAAACCATAGAGGTAATATTGGGGGTTTCATCTCGGAGTGGGAGTGTTGTAGGGACTATGAATTCAGCTAACCCATTTGAATGCCTTTTGGAACTCCTCAAAAATAATGCAAAGGGCACATTCAGTCATAAAAAATCACTTCTACAATTTGCAACAGCCATTGACAAAGACAAGAAAAACAATTCAAGGGGGAGAAGAGTAAGCCATTGTCATTTGTGCAACAAAGGCTATAGGAGCAGCTGCCCAAGGGTTTACATTCATCTTTCATGCATAAGTGGACAAGAGGTAAAGGTTGTGAAAAAATAATTCTAGTTCATAAGTTTAAGGTGACTCGATAATAAATGGAGGATGAAGCAAGAAATAAGTGATTGCCAACAAAGACTATACAACCTACTATGTCATTGCCTAACCAACCCATGGATGTTAAGAGTCAAAAGAAAGAGGGTTCTACAAGGGATGGAGAAGTTCTATTGGTGTTGCATGGATGTTTAATCTGCAATCACAATCAAATATTTTTAACCCATGCAATACCACTTCATGTCACACATTCTCCCTATTTCAAACAAATGTTAAAAGATTCAATTGCTGTTGGTGCCTCATTTTCCCCTTGGAGAACATAAGTTACACACCACCCTCCTTGATGGAGAATAGTCTAATGTAAGTGTAGTGCTTGAGGAAATGTGGTGAACTTAGGTAAGGGTTCGCTGCTACATCATCATGGGTGGGTAGATCAATATTTGGCCACTTATCATTATCATTGTCACATGTTCAATTGGCTATTATTTCCTCAAAGCTATTGGTTGTTCAAAGAAGAAGAAGGATGCAAACTTCCAGTTTCAAATTTTGAGGGATGCCACAAAAGATGTTGGGCCCTCTAATGTTGTACAAGAGGTGACCAATACAACCCATGTATGTTTGTTAGTTGTCTTGATGGTGGAGTTTGTTTACAAGTACATTTTTTGGACCACAAGTTGTGTTCATGTGCTAAATGATGCATTGAAAACCATTGAGACAATAAGTTGACTAAAGGCAATGGTTGCAAACCATCACACCTCACTTTATTCAAGAATTTCTCGAGGACCCATGGATACTAGGCATGCAAACTATTTTATTTTGTTAGAGACAATGCTTTATGTGTAAGAGCTCTCCAATTAATGATGATTAATCCAAACAAGGGTAGATGGGTAGAGACAAGCACAACTTAAGGAAAAAGTGTGAAACAAAAGATCCTTGACGATATTGGTGGTCCACAATGAGATAAGAAATTGGTGATCTTATTATTGAATTATTAAATTGTTAATATGATGTTTGTTGTGCATCTTCTATTGTCATTACACCTCTATTATTATTTATGCTTTGTTTCCCCACTTGGAGGATGCCTTGCTTATTTTACTTTTATGTTTAGTACCTATACTATCTTTAAGTATCATGTTTTGCGCTCACATTTGCTTATGTTTCTTTGTTTGTGTCTATGCTTTTCCACATACCTTGTTTTTGATTCACCAATTTTGAGCATTCACATGTTTGTTGTGTACATGTTACTATGATCTTTATGTTTTCATAATCCCTAATATCTCTATGAAATACGCTTATGATGCCTCCTATATGTCCTGACCATATTGCATTTTTATTTCTATCTTTATTGTGTGCTATGTTTACTTATCTTATTCCAATCATGCCTACCCATTTATGACTCCATTTTATCACCTTATTCTTATCATTTTGTCATGCTTATGTTTTCATGCTTTTTCTACCATGCCTTGTGATCTCTACCATGCTTTTTCTTGCGATCACACATTCTAGACCCTTGTTATGACCCAATCTTATACATCCCACTAGAGTTCTCCTGAAACTTATCTAACCTTTAGGGCCATCCATCTTATCCATATTGGAAGCAATCACCATTAGCATGCTTTCTTGCTCATTTTTTATTTTACTTGTGCTTACATGCTTAGATTACTTGACTCCATTTTATATAATCAATATTGCTTACATTGATTTTTATCTAGCCTTTAGGGCCACACTTACTTTATGATTTATATACATTGGGGGCAACCTTACACCTTGATGCTTATCTCCAATTTGTGATCTTACACATTTGCTATATGATCATATACCTTTACATCCTTGCACATTAGTCAATTATTTTGTGCTTTTAATCATTACCATTATCGTGTCTCAAGTTTCTCTTCCCTCCAATTCTTTGCATACTATATATGCAACCAATTGAAGGGGAGCATATATTATCATTAAAGCTTGTACATGGGATTTTAGATAGCGTCTTGTGCTAGATAAAGACTCATCACCGTACCCAAACAGAGTCATATCATTTTGAATTGGCATACCCAGATTACACAGGGTTTTATCACATCACCTAACCATTTTGCATGGACTCATTTCGCATTACATGGCGACATCACATAGATCTTTATCACATACCACATCGCATGGAGTTTGGATTGCATTACCAAATTGCATAGACCCATATTGCATCACAGCATTGTACACAATATTCTTGTATCACTTTCCATACATGCTAAAGGTTTTATACCTTCTCTCTTCCTCTCATTTTTCCATAGATACACAAAGCAACTTGCAATTTATGCATATTTTGATTATGAGTCACAAGCTACTCATTGCACATATTTTAATTATTTTGCAGGTTTCATTTGAGCACTCATACCAAGGAAAATGGAAGAAGAATTATTGTATGCTTTCTTTAGAGGCAATATTCTTTGGGTGTCTAAATATTTACTTTTTCATGTTGTCTAAAAATGTCCATATAGTTTGAAATTCATGCTCATGTCAGATTTGCACACATATTAAAGTGGGGCAAAAATATAATGGTGAAATTACCATACGCATACCATTTCCCATTTAACTTTAGACCCACATCAATGGGAATGCCTTAATGTAATAACAAATCAACAAGTGGCATACTCATGGGAATACCATAATGTAATAACATATAAACAAGCGGCATACTCTTGTGTTAAGCTTGGCTCGTAGCTTGATCCTTATTCATCTCTATTTGCACCAATTTTTTGCATTCACTCTTTATCTATTATGATTTCAGCCTCATTCATGCTTACTTCCACAAATTCACCCCTGACCTTGAGACTATCACATTATCCTCATAGTTTATTTCCACATTACTCAATATTGCCTTGGTTCAACCCCAAGGTGTCCCAAAATGACCCCAAAATTCAAATGTTCTAACTCCAACTTTTCTTGCCCCTTCCTACTAGTTGTTTTGAGCCAATTTGGCAAACATTTGTGTGACATTCAATGTGCAATTAATTGATCATCTAGGAATCAAGGATCAAGGAGGATAAAGAGAACAAGCAAAGCACGCTTTGATTTCTAAAAGGACAAAAGAATCACATCTACATATAGGCCATTACATGCCAATGAAATATCTTCAATATCGCTCATCATTGTTAATCTAGCATATCAAAGGTGTTTGACCAAGGAGAACCAATTCGCCTATCAAGTCATCAAACTCCTAAAGACCACCTTGACAAATTCAACTATCAAGGAGGCAAAAGCGAGCAAGTTTTCAAACATGAAAACCAAGAAATCATTCACGCTTGGCCCATGTCAATTGAGATCAAACTCATGTCAATGATTTGTGCCAATTCAGATTTTGAGTTAGTCATCAAACTAAGGTCATTAATTTTTCTAGAGGTGGCAAGCCAATTCAATACATCATTAGCATCATTCTTCTATCATCACTTTGAGAGCTAAGCACTCCTATCCCTCACATTTAATTTGTGTATTTATTGTAGTTATCTATCCCAGCTCCAATTAATCTTGGGTAATTGTATGTTAATTGATTGTATTTATTTATTTACTCTAGATTTATGTAAAGGGGATTTTATTCCTCTAAAGAAATAATTGAGGCAAAAGAGTGCATGCATTAGCAAAACAAACTAAAAGTTAAACAAGGAAAACAAATGAAAAATAAACAAGAAATAAAAATTTGAATGTATATTTAAAAACTATGTTCCCAAGGACACATCCCCAGGATATTTTGCCACGTACCCATTCCAGGGACACGAGGATGCCCTGGAAATGTCCCGACACTGTCCTCAAGAAAGAATTGAACTAATCATCCCAATAACACAAGGACTTAGAGGGGATGGCCAAAAATCAATCAAAAATTATTTTAATGTTTTTTTATGGACCCCACACCACACTTAGCCCTAAATGAGTAAAAGAAGCCTCCCTCTTCCATTCTGATTCATTTTTACATGCCAAAAGAATCTATACCTAAATTGGAGGGAAAAAAGTTGAATATGGTTTGAAGGTACAACTAGAGAAATCAAAATTAAGGTCCCATTAGTGAGCAATGAGATAGCAAAACAAGTAGAAGAGGTAACTAATTCTTTCATTTATTGATTTTTTTCAAAGTTCTAAGGAAGAAATGCTTGACTTTCTTTCTCTATTTTTCTATTTTCAATTTGGCCTTGCGATATAGTTTTACAAAACAACATGGGCACCAACAACAAGTATAGTGAACATGAAATGGAATAAACAAATGTTAGTTTCAACCTCAGTTGGCGACTAATCAAAACATGGGAGTGTTATGAGTGAAGGAGAACAGCCACAAAACACATTTGAATTCCCTTCTACCATCTTGAAAACTTATGCAAGGAGCCCTTTTAAATCCAAAAACCTCTTCAATTTATAGCAGCCCTAGACAAAGAAAAAAATATTCAAGGGGGGGTAGAATGTGATTGTCATATTTACAAGATAGATTTTACAAGGAGCTACACCAAGGTATATTCTCATCTCTTGGGCACTATAGGACATGGGGTTAACCTGTGTCCAAATATAAAGAAGGGTGAGAAAGTTGAGGTTAATAGATTGCATATAGAAGTAAAGCAAGGTCTAAGGGTGTGCCAATGCCAATAGAAACTCAACAATCAGCTACACCTATGCCATCCAAGGTTGCTAGTGATAGTGGTGATCTTTTCATAAGAGAAAAGAGAGAGACTAGTGCTAGTGAGAGGCCGGAGCAATTGCAAGTATGTTCAATATGCACGCAAAGGATGTGGCAAAGTCTTCCATTACCAATTTTTTCTATGCCCATGCCATCCCATTTCATGTGTCATGTTATTCTTACTTCAAACAAATATTCCAAGATGTAGTTTTTGTTACTCCCTCATTTAACTCCACTTGGAGAACATAAACTACGCACTATCCTCCCTATCAAAGAATATTCTACGATGACTTTGGTGACAGAGAACATCAAACAAACTTGGATCAGGCTTGGTTGCTCTATTGTCATGGATTGGTAGATCAATATTAGATGTCTGCAACTAATCAACATCATAATCACATGTGCAACTAGGTCTTATTTTCTTAAAGTTATTGATAGTTCATGGAAACGCAAAGATGAAGACTTCCAATTTCACATTTTGAAAAATCCCATAGGCAAGGTTGGGGCCTCAAATGTTGTATAGTTGGTCACTAATTCAGCATATGTGCAAATTAGCTAACATGATTGTGGAGGGTTCTTATAAACAGATGTTTTGAATCCCATGTTGTGTTCATGCATTGAGAGTAATAAAGAAGATAGATTGGATGAAACAAGTGGTGGTGAAAGCTACAGATCTTGAGATGTTCATTTGCAACCACCACAACTCACTTCCTCTTTCAAGACTTTTTTGAAGAAAGAATTCCTCAAACCTGTTGAGACTAGATATGCCACTTATTTCATTTTGTTAAAGACAATGCTTGGGGTGTAAGAGCCTCTATAGTTGATGTCGGTTAATTTAGTGGAGTAGGTAGCCTAAACACTACTTAAAAAAAGGTTGTCAAACAAAAGATCCTTGATGATGATTGGTGGTCCACTATGATTTTTAGTAAATTGCTGTAATAGGTTGTTAATTTTATTATTAAGTTTCAAATTTTATTATTTGTGAGTTTCTAACTTGTCAATTGATTGAGTTTTATCCTTTTTTGAAATGTTTATGTGCAAATATGTTTGCTTCATCATCTCACCTATTGTGAATGTCATTAGACATGCTGATATAAACTCTCCTAGCATTGTCAAGATTTATGAAACATTTGACAACATGATTGGGCAGATGAAACAAACAATCTGTGATAAGAATCCTAATTTGGGATTACAAGATCAACATATTAAGCCTATTGTGACGCAACAATGAAACAATATGAACACCCAGATTCATTTGGCAGCCTTTGTTTTAAATCCCAAATTATATGAACCAAAGGTTCAAAGGCTGCCTCCTTTTGATGATGAAGAGGTCAAAGAAGGGTTAATGAAAGCCCTTCAAAAGATGTATTTAAATGAATCAACTATACTCCGTTCACAATGGCTTGCCTTTACCAATCTTCAAGATCCAACATTCAACAAACCAGAGTAGAAGATAGATAGAGCTAAATTAGCTCAAACTAACCCTATTAAATGGTGGACATGGCATGAAAAGGATACGCCAAAGTTGAAAATGATTTCCATTCGCCTCCTTTAATAGGAGGACAGTTCCTCTACTACAAATAGAAATTGGTTCACATACAGTTTCGTCCACTCTATCGAAAAGAATAGGCTTACCTCTAGAAACGTGGAGAAGTTGGTGGCCATGGATAGTACCTTGCAACTTCAAGATTATTAGACTTTTGAGTAGCTTTATGATGGGATATTGATCCCAAAGATGCCACTCAAATTGAAGGCACAAGAGGGTTTGGTTGGGCCGTTGGGGATCCATTGAATGAAGGAACAGTGGCAATGACTCAAATTCAAATTCCAATTTTGATGTAGTATTGGCAAATGTTCATCAGGGGCAGCAACATACTTTCTATGTTTTTGTCATTTTGTGGTTGAAACTTGCAACCTTTGGGCATTTTCTTGAATTTTTCAGTTTTATATAATATATTAATATATCAAACACACATTGAGAATGAATTATAAAAGCGCTTAAATTTTGACATTTATTAATTTATTGGACTCCCATGTGAACTCTCAATTCAACTCTAATGTTATGTATTAAGGATCTATAATGTATATGATGAATGGCTTATCAATGTTATCATATGAATATTTGAAATTTTTCTCTATCTTTGAAATTCTCCCTATTTTTAATATTGCCATCCCCTAAAATAGCCTTAAAAAAGTCTTTCCCCAAAACACATTCCATGATCCCCATCCCAAAAATTTGGTGGAACATAATTTAAAAATGAATTGACTTTTGTCGACAGTATAGACAGCAGAGGATAGGTAAACACTAAGAATAAAAACTAATTATCAAATAGAAATTACAATGAAATTTGCAATACACTCAGCAGAGTCAGCATCTAGATTGAGCTTGAACATATGCTCAAAAATAATAAAATTTGATTGGATGCAACAAAAATAAACGTTTCTCTATGTATAGATAAGCACATCGCACCATCTGAAAGAAAAGGAGATGCAAACACTACACCTTATTACAGTCCCCTTCGTGGTTTAATTCTCAAGTTGCCTATGAAATGAATTTGGTTTTCTTCACGTTGAGGTGCACATTTAACCATCAATTCCCTTAATCTAATACTAGTCAGGCAGATAGTTTGGGGTGTTACTGCACCCACCCAGCTGAAATGATTAGCTCACACCTAAAATTTTCTTGTGCTGCTCAATCCCCAACACATGACCTTATTATGTTACGAGTCCTCTGCCAATCCAATGTGAATTTAATGTTTCGCATGGATGTATGTAAATTAGGCCTAAGTATTTATGGTTTCAATGTAAAATTGCAAACTGGTGAAAAACAAATAAGAAATTAAATTATAGATAACAAATGTTTAGACAATGAAGCAAACTTGAAATTAATAGACCCCTAATTGAATAGATAAAATAAACTAAGTCAACAATAATGTCTATCTTGAAACAACAAGAAGTCATATTGTAACAGAAATCAGATGAATTACAATGAATATTCACAATAAATGTGTGTGTGTTATTTTAATCACCTGATAAAACATACTAGTACATTTTAAAGATTATAAAACTGACAAAATGCCAAAAAGAAAAAATGTTTTCCTATATGCCTGGAAACACATATTAGACTACATACAAGAAAAGACGATGCAAACACTACACATTGTTTGAGACCCCAAATTTTCACTTTGTCCATGCAGAGAATTTAGTTTTCAGGCTATCCATGCTCTATACTTCTAGTTGGGAGAAGGGAGAACATAGTGCCAGAACATCTGTAGTCTATACATCATCTGATCACTGAATTCTCAAAATGGAAAGGAAATCACTACCAATATATATGCACACATAAAAATTAAAATGTAAGTGTTGATACATAGTTATTTGTCTTTATCAATACCTGTTTGTTTGCTAGATCCTTGGGACCAATTTCAATGCGCAGAGGAACCCCTTTAGTTCCCAATGAGAGTATTTCCAGCCAGGTGAATAGTTGTCTCATAAATCTTCTTCTATGCGAATACTTGCTTCCCTCAGTGTTTGCACTGTTGCAATACATGCATCTAGAATTGCTTGTGTGTCAGCATCTTTGTAAGGAACTGGAATAACAATGATTTGCAGTGGTGCCACTCGTGGGGGTAATACTAGACCTTTGTCATCCCCATGAATCATTACCATAACACCAATCTGAAAAAATAAACAAACAAATCATAAAGCTACTTCTCACAAATCCAGAAATGCAGGAAAAAGCTACTTCTCTTTTAGTATATGAAATGTTTTTGATTTGTCTTACTACTCAAATCCATTTTCTTCTGTTTTCTTTGTATCTTACAAATTCTATCAATAAGTTTCAATTATTAAAATGCATGCCCAACCGGATTTTTTATCCAAGAAGACTTGCAAATAACATTAAACACTCATTAATACATTCATCATTCACAGACACAAACATAAATCTCATCACACATCCTAGACGTCATTATTTTGTATTGTGATCTATGATTTCACATAACAGTGACGAACAATCATCTTTAATCAATATA
This sequence comes from Sequoia sempervirens, assembly GCA_007258455.2. Taxonomy (NCBI): domain Eukaryota; kingdom Viridiplantae; phylum Streptophyta; class Pinopsida; order Cupressales; family Cupressaceae; genus Sequoia; species Sequoia sempervirens. Next base: position 13,863 of record VDFB02127877.1, read on the forward strand.
AGTTTACATAAAGAACTAAAAAATTACCATTTTAGAGTTTATGATGCTGTTGCTGTTTAAAAATGTCTAATTGATGCTCAAAGCAGGGGCAGGGATGTACAAAATGGTGGTGGATACCATGAGGATTAAAAATGAACAATTATGCCTACTTGGTTTATTTCATTGTCCACAGCATTTATCTAGCTACACCAAATTTATCTTCCACATTGATGAGAACTTGTACTAAATCTTTGTTTAGAAATTTGAAATATCTTCAATCAGTATGCTTATTTACTACATCAACAACTACAACTACACAATAGATACAACTACATGGATAAATATGTAAGCTTTGCAGGATTAAAGCATAGAGAGCCCGACCAAATCCATGATGGCCAGAAACAAGTGTAACCAGAAAAAAATACAACTATCATTTTACAGTGTCATTCCATCACTACTTTCAGGAGGAAATTTGCCAAGCTTCCCCACCGTTCTCAAGAGTACACTTGCAAAGGGTTTCAACTGCAAAGGAAGTTTCTCGTGTTGCATAGTTTCACAAAGCAAGAGGACTCAAACCACAATGCTTCCACTCATGAACTATTGCAAAAAAAACATTTCTCAGTCCATAGTAAAAGCTAAATTTCAATGCTAATTTCATCATCATCATAACATATCCAGCCTCAACTTCTACTTTCAAGAGCTCAATGTTATAGGGAATTCAACTGTAGATTAGAAGAGACGTCTCTTTCAACTTTTAAGCCTTTTGTTCTTATGAAAGGGTTACCTCCTTGGTTCTCCCCAAACAATAACATTGCTGGTATTCTGTGACCAAATGGCTACTTAAATATATTGACACCATTAAGAGTTTGGAACTCTTTCTAACAGACCTAAAATTTAACAACCTTAAGAACTAGTTAACAAGTAAACACTTCAAGCATGCATAAATGATGGAGATGTATTATAAGAAAAATATAAATAGATATAACGTAAAAGAAAAACAAGCTTACTCCTAAGATTGTATTGCTACTCATACTCTCTCATTTTCTACTATGTTACCTGTCTGCCCCTGTTACCTTGCTAGTTAGGGTATGATCCATTTTGGGTCCGAATACTAGTCCGATGTGAGTGGGAATGTAACTAGAGTTCAAGATTTGGCTTGTGGATTCATCCCAGACAAACCCAAGAAGAATTTTGACTTTTTTTTCTGAATACCTTCATGTTACTTGTGTTCATTAATCTAAAAGAAATATGTTCAACTGACATGAGTGGGGATGGAGTTGAAGCAAGATATCAAACTGACTCTAGTGCTGCTACTTTTGCCCCTACTCACTCCGATCCCACTCCATACATCCTTTTCTCTCACAAGTGTGATGTCCTCATTTTTGAAGCCAAAGTGACTTTGGAAAACAATTGATTAAATATTTAACAAGTTTTTATTTTGTTTATTAATTATTGAATTAATTAATTATATTAATAATTATGAATAAAGCTTTAATAAGTTGGTTGAAACAACTGATCCTGGCAAAGTTATATGAGCATTGAGGATGGGCAGAAGATCATCACGGGAAATTGAATTATCGTTGGTTTTGTTCTTTTGGAAACTGAGAACGAAAACTCTCAAGTTCAGGGAGTCATGTTGGACAAAAACCCAATGTGACTGGTCAGTGTATCTTTGGTTGTTAGTTTTGATGGATCCTTTATGCAAACTGATGACTTCTTGTTAAGTTCTCTGCAAGGCGTCTTCTAGTATTTTTATTGATAAGTTATGTGTTGGATATCCAAAGGCAGAAGAGTATTGAGTTTGTGGCATCCTTCTTTCATTTCCGTGACGGGATTATTCCTCCAGCAAATACATTTATAGTCCGTGCCTTCACTGCTGGTGATGTGGGAGTATTATTGGTGGCGATTCTTGAATATTTATTAAGTGATTGAAGCCAATATTGGAAATGATCAGCCAATATTGGAAATGATCATCTGATTTGTCAATAAGACAAAAGAGTGTTTGTCTATTTAGGCCGCCTCAAACCCAAAGAATCCCCCGTCAATGCTCTAAAGGTATCACAAGACAATAAGGAGCCCTCAGAATAAGAGGCGTCGGCCATTTGAAATCGTGAATGGGTAGTTCGATAAAGGAAAAGACAAAATAGGTTTATGCCAATTGAAATTAAGAAAGCCATCAATCTATATGTTCATACGAGTGATATTCGGAAGTGTCGATAATAATGTTGTCACATTTAATCACTGGTATTTATTAAAGGGGAAAAGCGTATAATCCTGACGCCTATATGGAGCTTTTGTGATCTTTCGAAGTCTATATGGGTGTCGTTGAACCATGGCGTAACTTTGTGCAATGTCGGGAATATGGAGTGAGTCAATTCTCTGTGGAAGCGGCAAAGAGTGAGTCATGAACAATAGCAATTCTAGAAGACACTCAGAATCCTGATATCAGGATTACCACTTACATCATTATCATCACAACAGAAGCCTTAGGTTCTTCTATAGGAACGAAATGCCGCATCCTGTATTGTGGTTATCACTTGGCACTAGTGATGGTATTAAAACGTGGACATTTGCAGCCACTGGCATCACCATTCCATTACTCTGGCTTCGTATACACTGGCGTTGGATTTCATGTATCATCATCCCATTGTGGCTGGACGTCTGGAGATGACAAGTATGTCTCATATTAGGGCTACTCATGGATTCCTGTTTGTTAAATAGTTCCCTGCAATGCCTTGTTAAATTGTGTTGGGATGCTTATGTGGTCAAATTTCATTAACGTTTTGAAACCGTCTAAACTATGGAGACCAATAGTCAAATGTTTGTTGCCTTCATCAGCATTTTGAAGTCGGGTGTTATTGGCATTCTTTGAAAACACTGGAAATTGTTATTTTGCAAATCTGAACTATATTTAAGTCTTGTCTTACGTATTGGAACTATTGGAATAATCTACCTTGTTATTTCAACCAATCTCAGGTCTGAACACATTTATATATATGCAATCAAATTATGTATAAGTTCTATTGAGACAATATTTCAAACTAGCACTTTAGAAGCAATAAAAGACCTCTGAAACAGCAAGCAATTCATGTATATCTGAGACGGGGTCATCACAGTGGTATCTGAGCCTAAAAATCCTGCCAACCTGAGGGTTCATGAACACCAGTGACAGGACTAGGAGATATTTTGAAAGAGAGCAGAGACGGAGGCAATTCCAAATTGTTGATCCTTATCAATAAGAGGTTACTTTCTCTGCAGTATTAGCAGCTCAACAATTTCCTGGTGTCCCACCGGAAATTGAAGCAATGGGGGATTCAGACCATGAGGCTTCTTCAAACAAAGGCAATAATAGCTTTCAGAATATTCTAAATGATCTAGCATGTGGCCAACAATAAATGTTGCAATAATTTATGCAGACCCAACAACAATTGATGACTGCTATTGGACAAATGTCTCAAGATATGAACACCTTGAGGGTGAGTCAAAATTTGAGAGAAGGAAGTAACACTGGAAACAACATACCCAAGGGAACCAATTCATGAGGAACAAGCAGACCTTTCCATCCTACGTTTCTTCCTAGGAATGAGGAGGAAGTGGCACAGACAAAAACAAAGCCACCTTTGGCAAATGAGGTGATAGAAGTTTATGAGGAATATCACAATCTTCCTTATGCTATTAGACAAGAGATTATGTTGAATCACTATATGAATCAGCATAGGGATGGGAGGAGAGTACAACAGGAACAAAGACCTCGAGGGCCTCACAAAGATTTCTAGCACGCTTTGAGTAAACTTACAATTCCTAACTTTGATGGGAGCAGAAACTGCAGCCAATACATGGATCCACAAGCTAGATACTTTCCTAAACCTAAAACCAATGCCAAAGGCAGAAGCAATTAAATTTGCAACTTTACATCTAGAGGGTGCAACGTATGACTGGTGGCATCATGTATTGGTGATGCAAAATCATGCTCTAATCTAGTCTTACGAGGAGCTTAGCAGCAAATTAATTGCTCGTTTTGACAGGAAAGATGAAGAGATTTATTTTAGGGAGTTGGCCTTGATTAGACAGCATGGAAATGTTGATAGTTACATCAACAAATTTCAGAAGGTGGTAGTCATGATTCCTAATATATCTGAGAAGAGAGTGGTAATGTTATTCACGGAAGGGTTGCATCACGATTTGAGAGGGTTGGTGAAGGCTTTTAAGACAAGGACTTTGCAGGACGCTACCCAGATGGCATTGGATCTTGAGATCTCACATTCTAGTTCACAAGCCACCAAAGAAGAGTTTCAAGAACAACAAGCCATTCACTAAAACTTTTGACCAGCCCAAACCAAATCCTCCAAAGCTAGATTTTGAGAGCAGGGATAAATTACATTGGAAGAAGCTATGCTACACTTGCAAGGAGCCATGGGATGGTAATCACCGATGCCTAGGGAAGGGAAAGGTGCATTATATAGAGGTCACTTCTGATGTGGAGGAGGATACAGTTGATACTAGTCTTGATAGTGTACATGAGCAGTGAATAGAGCATAACAATTCCACGGTAGATGAGACCCAAGGTGCTATTGTTGCATTATTGGGTGTGCCTAAGTATCACCCTTTCCAAGTAAGGGGTGTTATTAATGGATAGCAGGTTACTTGCTTGATTGACATCGGAGCCACGCATAATTTTAGTGACAAGGGTTATCTAGCCAAGAGGAGATTACAGGTGGAGGATTTTCCTGGTTTCAGTGTCACAGTAGCAGATGGTTTTAAGATGGGATGCACTACAAAGGTCCCACAATTGAGCATTCAAATGGGAGATTATACAGTCACTGATGATTTCTATATGGTTGGAATTGGAGAGATTGACATAGTGCTTGGAGTTCAGTGGCTACACTCTTTGGGAAAATACAGTAAGGATTTTCAGAAGATGGAGTTAGAGTTTACATCAACTGGTAAGAATATTGTGTTGAGGGCATTATCGGATGGTGCTCCTCAAATAGTTTCAACAAAGCGTATGGAGGCATTTGCTCATGATTGGTATACACATGTGAGCGTTGAGCTTCAGTTGTGTGAACCAAGGAGTATTGAGCGTGAGTTTCTTGTGCATTCATTATTGATGGGTGGTTGTCCTGCACTGATGAGTACAAAGTTTTCAGGATATCAGAGAGTTAATGATGATCCTATGGTGATATACATTTAACTTCCCATCTGCAGTATGGGTTCTAGATTAATGTGGGATCCAGGGATTTGTTTGTCGGGTTAAGTGCTTCACAAGTCGTTGCGCCATGACAGGATTATTATAGTGTGGAATCCAAGGATTTGCTTGTTGCATGTTCACAGGTTGTTGCGCTATGACAAGGTGACTGATGTCAAAGTAGCACAACATATTGGCAAAGCAGTGTTTCTAACATTGGTTTGGAATCCAAGAATTGCCATGGTTGTTGCGGTTACTTGAGGGCAAGCAATCTTCAGGAAGGAAGTACTGTGATGTCCCCATTTTTGAAGCCAGAGTGACTTTGGAAAACAATTGATTAAATATTTAATAAGTTTTTATTTTGTTTATTAATTATTGAATTAATTGGGGCGCCGGTCCTAGCTCAGTTGGTTAAGGTGTTCCCTGTAGCAAGGCGCCCACCATGGGTTCGACTCTCCGGCGCTCCCGTGGTACCGGTTGGTGTGTCCCGCCAACACTGCCGGTCACGGTAAAAAGTTTACCGGCGGTGGGGGGTTATATGGGGGGCCGTGCTGCACCCGATTCCCCTCGTTAAAAAATTAAAAATTAAAAATTAAAAAAAAAAAAAAATTATTGAATTAATTAATTATATTAATAATTATGAATAAAGCATTAATAAGTCGGTTGAAACAACTGATTTTGGCAGAGTTATATGGGCCTTGAGGATGGACAAAAGATCATCACGAGAAATTGAATTATTGTTGGTTTTGTTCTTTTGGAAACTGAGAACGAAAACTCTCAAGTTTAGGGAGTCATGTTGGACGAAAACCCAATGTAACTGGTCAATGTATCTTTGGTTGTTAGTTTTGATGGATCGTTTATGCAAACTGGTGAATTATTGTTAAGTTCTCTGCAAGGAGTCTTCTAGTATTTTTATTGATAAGTTTTGTGTTGGATATCCAAAGGCGGAAGAGTATTGAGTTCATGCCATCCTTCTTTCATTTCCGCGACGGGATTATTCCTACAGCAAATACGTTTATTGTTCGTGCCTTCACTGCTAGTAACGTGGGAATATTATTGTTGGCGATTCTTGAATATTTATTAAGTGATTGCAGTCGATATTGGAAATGATCATCTGATTTGTAAATAAGACAAAAGAGTGTTTGTCTATTGAGGTCGCAAGACCCAAAGAATCCCCGTCAATGCTCTAAAGGTATTGCAGGACAATAAGGAGCCGTAAGGAATAAGAGGCATCGTCCATTTGAAATCATGAATGGGTAGTTCGATAAAGGAAAAGACAAAATAGGTTTATGCCGATTGAAATTAAGAAAGCCATGAATCTATATGTTCATACGGGTGATATTCGGAAGTGTCGATAATAATGCTCTCACATTTAATCACTGGTATTTATTAAAGGGGAAAAGCATATAATCCTGACCCATACATGGAGCTTTTGTGATCTTTCGAAGTCTATATGGGTGTCACTGAACCATGGCGTAACTCTATGCAATGTCAGGAATATGGAGTGAGTCGATTGTCTGTAGAAGCGGCAAAGAATGAGTCATGAAGAATGGCGGTTCTAGAAGACACTCAGAATCATGATATCGAGATTACCACTTGCTAATTGGGCTATCATCGCGAACAACAAAAAGCCCCAAGTATACGTAGGAACGGAACCCGGAACCTACCGCTATCACTTGGCACTAGAGATGGTATAAAACATGGACATTTGCAGCCACTGGCATCGTCGTTCCATTACTCTAGCTTCGTATACACTGGCATTGGATTTCATATATCATCATCCCATTGTGGCTAGACGTCTGGAGATGACGAGTATGTCTCAAATTAGAACTACACATGGATTCCTGTTTGTTAAATAGTTCCCTGCAATGCCTTGTCGCTGCTAAATTGCGTTGGGATGCTTATGTGGTCCAATTTCATGAATGTTATGTGACTTTTTCCCCATGAGAAGAGAAATATATTTATATGATAAATAACCCTTTGGAATTAAAAGGGAGATAGAAAATAAAGGATATTATGATCCTTTGGTTAAAAAAGAGATTAATAAAGAATATGTATAAACACTTTTAAAA